>CAKOAT010617376.1:1581-21581 GCA_932364175.1 Eruca vesicaria subsp. sativa
TAATAACTCAGCCAAATCACTTAAGTAACTCAGCTTGAACGTATAAATAACTCAGTCGGATAACTTAAATAACTCAGCCGTAACGTATACATAACCCAGCCCATATACTTAACTAACTCAGCCGAAACGTTGAAGTTTAAATAAACCAGCCAGATAATTCAACTAACTCAGCCGCATCGTTCGATGTTTATATAACTCAGCTTATCACGTAACTAGCACAGCCGGACGTTAATATAAGTCAGCCACAAAGTGTAGATATAACTCAGCTGTAACGTTGATATAAGTCAGCCATACTACAACAATTACCTTGAGACCGAACTGTTTATTGAGAGCTATTCCCACACTCGTAGGTCGAACGGCCGGACCAACGTCGCCGAGAAAGTTTCTGTACAATTCTCCTAAATAATCTGGTGTTGCTTGTCGAGATCGATTAGAACGCTCAGTTACAAAACATGTATGTTTCGAATCGTAAATACGAACATAGAATGTCGGGGAATCCCCTTGTGTTGAAGCACGTACTCTCCAGAGACATCCACCAACCCAACATTTAACAATGAGTAAATCTGGATTGGATACTTCCACATCAAAATCAAATTGATCTCTCATTGTAAGAAGTTTCAATCGTCTTTCCAGCTCAGCTTTACTCTGGTATCGTTGCCCAACAGCAAGATTTAGCGAAGACATCTCCAACCTTAGAACCTCTGAATTCCCCTTAGATCCGGTCCAATTGTAAGAAGTTCAAGTCGACTGAGATCTCTTTTTAGGCGGTAGTGTCGGTGAATATTCGTCTTGTGCTGGAGACTCACCATATGAGCTAAAGTTATCATCTTCGGATGACGCACCATCTGAGTCGTCGAACATATCAAATCGGCTATCAAATTCACCGTCTTCTTCGCCTTCTTCATCTTCTCCAAAATCTTTCTGTTTTTCTCCATCCAAGATATTCTCATTGTCGTTATGTTCCTCCTCCAAATTATAACCATCGTATCTAGATTCAACTTCTGAGACTTCTGCTTCTGAGCTGAAACTGTATAATATATTACTCTTTTCTCCCGCTCCGTCTTTCCGGCTGATCTCATCATCCTCGTTCTCTGTAATCTCTACACAGAGACGTAATCTTTCGGTTTTCCTTAAGCTTAATAATATTTTCAATTGACGAGTATTGGAGATGTAAACTGGTGGCGTGTCGTGAGCCAATGTTTTCAAAGCTTTATTCGAGAATTGGTAGCTTAGCTAAATCTGATGGCTCGACTCATTCAATCCGTAATCATCGAGTACTGACTTTGCCAGTTCGTCGTGTGTTGTTTTCTCATCTGCATGCAGAACAATACATCCTCTACTGTCGGGTGTGAATACATATCTGTTTTTCTTAATCCAGTTACCTGAAACAATAATTACTGGATCCATAAGATTTCAGAGAAAGAGAAGAAGGTGAAGAACAGATAGCGGCGTCTGTAACATAAACCCTAATTTCGTTGTTGTAGTTAGTAATGACATGGAAAATAAAAGCTGACATGGATGATGACATGGAAAATCAGTTATTCAGCCACCAAACGAACATTTAAGTCAGCCACAATAAGTAAGCCACTTAATACACCGTAAGTCAGTCAAAACGTGAATACTATTTTAGTAATTAACTTTTTGTTAACAATCAGCCATAACAGAGATGAAACACAAGAAGTCAGCTGTATCGTTAAATAAACCAGCCGGCACATGAATGCTATTCTAGTAATTAATCTTTCGCTAAAAAGTCAGCCGTAAATCAGCTGAGTTTACTGTTACTCCACTTTATGACGGCTGATTAAATATAACTCAGCTGTAAAAACATCTCATAACTCGGCCAGTCGACGATCAATTAACCAGCCGCGATAGTTAACTCAGCCGTGTGGTAACTAGAACTCAGTCGGATTTTCCAGGAACCAGCCTAAGGATGTATAAGTCAGTCGTAATATCTGACTGTAACTCAGTCGTTATCAAATAAACCAGCCAGGTTTTTTTAAGTCAGCCGTAACGATCGACTGAGTTATGTTCATAACTCAGCTTATTTCTCATAAGTCAGCTAGGTTAGTTAGGTCAGCCGCATCACACCTATATCTCGGCCGTAACGAAGTTCATATCGTATTGAGGCTGAGTTTTATGCCGCATTCTTACGTGGACCCGATTTTTTGCCTACATGGCACAAAAAAGTAATGGCATTCTCGTAAATATGTTTTTTCTCACTACGTAAAAAAAGGGCATGCTGGGTATTAAAAAAATGGTAGTAATAAAAAAAAATTTGTATGGTTGTGATAATAAGTAATAAAATTCACTAAGGTTAAGTAAATGGGGCCTGTGTGTGTTTTTGGTATGAATCATGTGTGTGTTTTAATGACAGCAATGAAACATATAATGTTCAAACTAATTCAGGCTTACCTTATATTTTTGAACTTTTCCAATCGTGTCTCCTAACATCTATCCAGCACCAGTGAGATTCAGTTTCTTATGTTTAAACTGTGGAGAAAGCAACCATATTGTGTCGAAGTAAAATTTGTAGTGGGAATAAATTTGTGACATTCTTTGTAATATCTGATAAGAAGAATATAACAGATTTTTCATACCTATTAACAAAAATTTAAATATTTTACTTTGTCCTTAACTAATGTATTATATTGTTTCAATTTAATAAAGAAACCAGATTTTTGACCCGCGTTTAAAAAGCACGGATACCATTTTTGTTGTTTTATCTACGATAGATCGATAAAACTTTTGCTTTGATGATATAAAATATCATTATCTAATAAATTAATGAAAATTTTAATTTATTTTTATCATCGATATCTGTGTAAATAAATTGTATATAATTGTATAGTTTTACTATAGGAAAATAATATCAATTAACTGCGTCTGTTGCTGGGAAGCGGGTTGAACTCGCCTTGCCTGACCCACCTGACCCTCAAAGAAAATATATTTTATCTGCATCCGAACCACTTAATTTTACAGGTAATCCGCAGAACCCGCAGATAATTATTAAATAATAAAAATAATTTTTATTATTAAATAGTATATTTTTAATTAAATTTTTAATATTTAAAATATAATAATGATTTTAATAAAATTTAGTATATTTTTGAAAAAATAAACGTTTTTTTTAAACAAATTTGTTGTTCTATTTTTGTGTATTACCGGATACCCGCAATTGAAATTAGAACAATTTGCACCCTTTCCACGTAAAATACACTTGATCCGCACCCGCAACTTTTTTTGTCAAATCGATCGATCCGTTCCGTGGCGGGTCAAACGGAGCGAGACTCGCAGGCTAATATCAAAATTCTCAGTGTTAACTATGCCAATTAAAGTTGAAGTGTTTATTTTAAGGAAATTTCAGAAATAATTAAGAAGTGAATAGAGCCCATTAATGAAACTCGTTAATATGTAGTTTTTAGGCCCAAAAAGAAAAGATAAAATTGTCATTAATGAAAAAATAAATTTGTTCATAAAATTTAATGTAAATTTGGAAAAATTAAATCATTCATTAAATAGAATGTTTATGTTTCAATAGTATTGATATAAATAAAATAAATTTAACATGGACCTTGAAAACAAAAACGGCATTTAAAAATAAAACAACTAAAGGTTTTTTGGCATTCCAATTGTGTATTTTCACTTGGAAAATATATTAAATAAAATATTTTCACATAAGAAGATGAAAACATATTGGGATCATTAAATGGTGAAGAGATTAGTGGTCACAACTGTGCCACATTACATCTCCTTCCATTTTTTATTATTATTATTTGTTATCAAAAAAATCTTTAATTCCAATTTCGATTCCAAACCATTTTGAGAACAGATACAAACAAATAATATTATTTTAATATTATAAACAAAAGTTAATTAGTGCAAGGGATACACAAAATTAATAAAATATTAACATTACAAAATCTTTAATGTTATTACATTACACGAAAGAACACTAGAGGTGTTTTATGTTAAGGAAATATAATATAGATAGAGACCTCATTGTAAATATTGTATTCTGCATTTGCCCTACTTGTACACATCTGTATATATATACTGTCGACATCTCTAATAAATGTATTCATTCAGCCTCAATACTCTTATATGGTATCAGAGCATGCTTCTATACCTAAAATTTAAGCCGCCATCATTATCTTTCAATTTTTTTGCTTCACCATGTCTGCAAGCACCAACTCACAAGCTTCAACCCACGAGACCATTGCTGTCTCCAACACCACGGGTCTTCTTCATATCAACATGACCAACGTCACGAAGCTCACCTCAACGAACTATCTCATGTGGAGTCGCCAGGTTCATGCTCTTCTGGACGGCTATGATCTGACCGGACACATTGATGGATCGCTGGTAACTCCACCTCCCATGATTGACTCTGATAATGGATCTGTAACCAATCCAGCCTACACGCTGTGGAAGCGTCAAGATCGTTTGATCGACAGCTCCTTGCTGGGAGCAATCACAACTTCTCTCCAACCACTCACATCAACCGCCAATACCGCAGCAGAGATCTGGACAACTCTCAACATGACATACGCCAAACCGAGCAGAGCTCACATCAAGCAGCTCCATCAACATCTCAAGAACTGGAGCAAGGGTAGTAAGTCCATTAATGAATATTTTCAGGGTCTTACTACTCGTTTCGATCAACTAGCCTTACTCAGCAAGCCTTTGGATCAAGAGGACCAGATCAAATACATACTCGATGGACTACCAGAGGACTACAAGATAGTAGCTGATCAGATTGAAGGGCGTGAAGCTCCTCCCTCTCTTACTGAGATACACGAGAAACTACTCAACAATGAGGCAAAGCTGCAACTTGTTTCCACGCCGGCTTCATCTGTTCCTGTTACAGCCAACTTCAGCAACTACCGAGGTTATTAAAACAACCACAAAAGCCGCCAGAACAACACTCGTCGTGGAGGATCTGGACGTGGAAATCAAAACAATCACCAGACATGGCAGCAGCAACAACTTGTATCACCGCAACAGCAAGGTACAGGACGTGGTTATCAGGGTAGGTGTCAAATATGCTCTGTCTACGGACATAGCGCTCGTCTTTGCTCTAAATTGCAAGCCTACTCTGGACACCAGACTCAACTTACTTCGTCTCAGCCTTGGCAGCCGCGTGCGAATGCTGCTCAAGCATCACTCTACAATGCGAACTCCTGGCTCCTTGACAGTGGAGCAACGCATCATCTGACGGCGGATCTGAATAATCTTGCGCTTCATCAACCCTATCATGGAGGAGAGGAAGTAGCAATCGCTGATGGCACTGGTCTGCAGATCACACATACTGGTTCTGCTTCCATTCCTACTCTCTCTAAGACAGTGCAACTGAAAAATATTTTATGTGTTCCCACAGTCAACAAAAGCTTGATCTCTGTTTATCGCCTATGTAATGTTAATCAAGTTTCTGTTGAATTCTTTCCGGCTTCTTTTCAGGTGAAGGATCTGAGCACGGGGGTCCGGTTGCTTCAAGGCAGAACGAGGGATGATTTGTACGAGTGGCCAATGTCCTCATCCAACCCATCAGTCTCCTACGCCTCCTATCCCGACACTAAAACTACCCTATCTCAGTGGCATCAAAGGCTTGGCAACCCTTCATCATCTATTCTTAAAGCTGTTGTTTCTCAGTTTTTATTACCATGTTCTAATAACTCTTTGAGCTCTTTTCCTTGCAATGATTGTCTTCTCAATAAAACACAAAAACTTCCTTTTCATCAAAGTACCATTGTTTCATCTCTACCTCTTGAATATCTCTTTACTGATGTTTGGCAATCCCCAATCCTATCTACTCAAAACTACAAATATTACCTCTTGATTGTTGATCACTTCACACGTTATACGTGGATGTTCCCACTCTCAGCCAAATCTCAAGTGAAACAAATCTTTATTTCTTTTAAATTCCTTGTAGAAAACAGATTTCAGACCAAAATAAGAACCCTATATTCTGACAATGGTGGGGAGTTTCTTGCTCTCCGTCAATTTCTTTCGTCTCAAGGGATCTCTCATCTAACTACCCCTCCTCATATCCCATAACACAATGGTTTGTCTGAGAGGAAACATCGACATTTAGTAGAAACTGGGTTGTTTCTTCTTTCATCTGCAAACATTCCTCTTCCTTACTGGTCGCTAGCCTTCGCTACAGCTGTCTACCTTATTAACCGAATGCCAACCCCAATCCTTTCCAATACATCACCATACCAAAAGATTTTCCAAACCTCACCTAATTATCATAAACTCAGAACTTTCGGATGCCTTTGTTATCCATGGTTAAGGCCATACTCTCCAAACAAGCTTCAAAACAGATATGTCCCAAGCCTCTTTGTTGGCTATTCTCTCAGCCAAAGTGCTTATCTTTGCTTAGAACCCATCTCGAATTTATACGTCTCGTCACGTTCGATTCAATGAGAAAGAATATCCTTTCCAAAGCCTCATGAAATCTCCTTCATCCTCGCAAACTGAACCATCGACATCACCATCATCAAACCTTCCCAACACTCTCATAACTGTGCCTCATCCTCCCCTCGTACAATCGCCAGCGCCTGCAATGAACGACCAGACCACCGTCTTGGAACCAACACCAACTCAAGCTCACGATCCTCCTTCAGTGACTTTGACAGAACCACATGTTACTAGCTCTGTTACACCGGCATCTACATCCTCTGCTCCGACGATTCCAACTCCTTCGATTATTGTACCAGAGACTACATCACAACCTGTTCCTCCCAAGCACTCGATGAAAACAAGATCAAGAAATAATATCACCAAACCTGTGACAAGATACAATTTCACTGCGAGCTTACAAACTGATCCACACTGGATACAATCCACATGGCAACAAGCGATGCAACATGCACATTGGCGAGAAGCTATGAGCTCAGAATTTAACTCCACCAACAGCAATCATACGTGGGATCTTGTTGCCTACTCAGAACGTATGAATATCGTTGGTTGCTGTTGGATCTTTACTATTAAGTACAACCCAGATGGAAGTATTGCCAAATACAAAGCTCGTATTGTTGCAAAGGGATTTCATCAACAAGAAGGCGTCGTTTACACGGACACATTCAGTCCTGTGATTAAATCAACAACCATCAGAATTGTTCTTGGTCTAGCTGTAAACAAAGACTGGCCAGTGAGGCAAATTGACGTTAACACTGCCTTCCTTCAAGGTCACCTCCAAAAAGAGGTTTTTATGGCACAACCCCCAGGTTTTACAGATTCTGATCGTCCTTCTCATGTTTGTAAGCTCAGGAAAGTCATCTATGGCCTCAAACAGGCACCTCGAGCTTGGTATTCTGAACTTCGATCCTATTTACTTTCAACAGGCTTCAGTAACTCTTTGTCTGATACGTCGCTTTTCATTTATAAATCTGGCCGAGACGTCATCTATGTGTTGGTTTATGTTGATGATATTCTGGTTACAGAAAGCAATAACACTCTAATACAGAGAGTCATTGATGCCTTGGCTCAACGTTTTTCAATCAAGGACATGGGAACTCTGAGTTATTTCCTTGGTATTGAAACGATCAGAACTTCAGCAGGCTTACACTTGAGTCAACAAAAGTATATTACAGATCTTCTTACCAAAGCGAACATGCTTTATACAAAACCAGAGGCTACACCTCTTCCTACTTCACCGAAACTACTGCTCAACTCAGGGGAACTACTTGCAGATCAACGTGAATATCGACGGCTTGTAGGGAGTCTTCAGTATTTGGCTCGAACTCGACCTGACATTTCTTAAGCTGTTAACAGGTTATTCCAGTTTATGCATAGACCTACATCCGACCACTGGCAAGCGGTCAAGAGGGCTCTGCCCTATCTCTCTGGAACTCTTTCTCACGGTATCTTCTTGAGGAAGCAACACACCTCTCCACTTCATGCTTATTCTGATGCGGACTGGGCTGGAGATTCTGAGGACTATGTATCCACTAATTCCTACATCATATATCTAAGGTCTCAGCCTATTTCCTGGACTTCGAAGAAACAAAAAGGGGTCGCGCGTTCGTCTACGGAAGCTGAATATCGGTCTGTCGCAAACACTGCTTCAGAATTACGATGCTCCTTACTAACAGAGATGGGAATCACAATACCGACAATGCCAACTGTATATTGTGATAACATTGGCGCTACTTATCTCTGTGCTAATCATGTGTTTCACACTAGAATGAAGCATATAGCCATTGATTATCACTTTGTCAGGGGTCAAATACAATCTGGAGCTCTACATGTCTCACACGTTTCGACTAAAGATCAATTAGCAGATTCCTTGACAAAACCATTGCCGAGAAGTATGTTTCAAGCTTCAAGGTCCAAGATTGGTGTTACTCAAGTGCCACCATCTTGAGGGGGCGTGTTAAGGAAATATAATATAGATAGAGGACCTCATTGTAAATACTGTATTCTGCATTTACCCTACTTGTACACATCTGTATATATACTGTCGACATCTCTAATAAACGTATTCATTCAGCCTCAATACTCTTATATTTTACACGTGAAATTAGAAAATGGATGAAATATTCCACAATCTAGAAATGAGATCCCAACATACATAACTTGTAGGATATTCGGATTAGTGTATGTGGTTCTTAGATATAGGACAATCAGATACATGTTTTCATTCATGTATCGAAAGAAATATTAATATAAACATAAAACTTATCTTATACAAATATTTTTGACAACTTTAAATTTTAGTATGTAATAATTTTTAAAGATATATTTTAATATATCTTATAATTTGGTCTGGATTTCATAATCTTATCTCAATTACACATGAGAATAAAAATGCATCTATATGATTAAAACTGAAATACCTTTCGGTACTGTTTGGAAATAAGAATAATAGGATAAATGGGAATTATTTGAAAATATGGATATCATATTAAATATTTTCTTTTATTTTCACATTTATCCATTGCATTTACAATAAATTAAATACTTTCCTTTTTGTATTTCTTTTTATTTACAAATTTTTTCATTGCAATTAAAATCAATTTAAATTAATTAATTATAAGGATTTTTCTTTCTTTGTGGTGAAAATAAAAACACAAACTGGATTAAATAGTATATATTATAAAATCATATTATGTAGTATATATTATAAAATCATTTTTAAATACAGTATTACCTTATTTAATTTAGTAAAATATAAAATTTCAAGAGTTCAATTTTCAAAAAACAACATATCATAAAATTAATGATAATTCATAGAAAACTAATGCAAAAACAAATAAGTTTTAGTATATTGTTTTATTTTAAAATAAATTAAAAATATGTTAATATATAAATAGTACAATTACATCAAATTGCATCAAGTTATAAAATTTATAATATAATATTATGTAAAATAAAAGATTTATTATTAAACATTTACATTATAAAATAATATTTTCTACTCTATATATGAATTTCAAAACATAAAATCAAACACCCGCACAGGGTGCGGATCAAGTTCTAGTTCCCATTAGATAGAAACACATAAATTAAAATAATATAATAATTAAATAGTACAATATTTTCAAACATGTTTAATAATAAAAGAAAAACTAAAACACAATGAAAATAAAATAAAGTATCCAAATGATTTTAAGAGTATTTGAGATACTCTTTTAGTTCCACATGCTTATATTATCAGTTGTAGTTTAAACTGTCAATATGTGTTCATTAATCAAATATTAGACACTGTCTCTGTGTTTAGGGACTATGCATCACCTTGCATCAATCTTCAGAGCTAGAAACTACTTTAATTGACAATACATATATCTTAGGGTGACTCTTCATTTAAATAAACATATTTTTATTTTTTTAACTTTGTTATTCGGAATAACGAATGCACAAATTATTATATAATTTTGTAATTTCTGCTTGATTATGTGTCATCTAATGAGATATTCAGTGTAAATATTTTCTCTTTTGATGCTGAACAAATTCAACTTTAACTAATTTGTTGTAAAACTTTAGGGGAAAGTTATATCTTTCATTCATAACATAAGGTTCTTTTATATAGGGATTACAAGATATAGAAATGTGGAAAGATTACAAATCCTAAACTCATAAGGAAAAAGAAATAGTACAAAACATAGTTCATATAGGAAAAGGAAAAACCAGTCGATGGAGAAAAGGAAAGATGGTCCAGCCACCTATGGACCAGCCGCCTATGGGCTTAATGGACCGGGCCGGTTTGGCCGGTTTATGATATCCACAATACAATGGTTTATAACACTCCCCCTTGGATGCATAACCATTAAGAGTTTGTAATACGCTTTGGATGTTGCCTCATTAAAACATTTCCAGGAAAACCCAAAAGCCAATAGGGAAAAAGGGATAAAACCATAGAGAGGAAAAAGAGTACAACACGTATTACACCCCCTGATTTGAACCTCATTGGAGGTCCTTAAGCTTGAACGAACTTGAAGTACTTGTACCTCGCCACTCTCTTGTAAATCGTGGGTAAAGAGAACTTAGGCAGTATGTGTTTCTTTGTTGTCGACTACACAACATACTTTGATCAGATATGTTGGGTTATGGTCCTCGACCAAACATACTCACGGGTAATCTCTTCGGCCATTATGGTTGGTGCTTCTTGCCGTCGGCCATGCCACACACTGATCATACATGTTAAGTCTCCACGGATATGTCACATTCAGGGCTTGTCTCACGAATGGCTAGAGTCTAGGCGTGTTTTGATGATGCTACTGATTTGTCTCATGGATCACCAAGCCTGCATCAGCAAAACCAATTAACCTCTCTTTGGGCTGGTCAGGTTAAAATAAACTATGATAAAAAAAAAACATGACTATCGAATTTCTTTATAAAATACATGGACCGATTGGGTCATTCTTAAGCCCTCTTTCACTAAGTATTCACTTAGTCTATTATACTATATGCAGCTGTTTTGTTTCAGTCCATAAATAGATTTATTCAGCTTTATACAATGTTGTTTTCTTATCTTTGAGCTCAATACCTTCTGGTACTTTCATGTATATCTCATTATCCAGTGGACCATATAAGTATGCTACTACATGCAAAACTAATTTCTCTCTTATAGCCAGACTTATTAAAACTCAAAATGTAGTAGCATCCATCACAAGGGAGTATATCTCCTCATAATCTATTCATGATCTCTATGAGAATCCTTGTGCAACAAGCCGTGCTTGAATGCTGTAAGTAGAAACATAGACAACTAGACCATGTGATTTTATGTTCTACATTTCACGATTTCGCCTTTCATTTCTCTTCCTCACAATGATCCATTTATATTCCACTGGTTTTATATCATATGGCCTTCTAATTATAAGTCCAAATACGCCACCTTTCTTAGATTATTTAACCCCACATTTTTATCTACTGCAATCTGTTCTACGAGTGCACACTCTTATATTGATGTGGGTTCATGATACTCGTTTATATCCATAAGTTCAAGTGCTACATTTTATGCAAATAAATTATCTTATGTCGACATCTTTTATTTTGGTTCCATTGTATTCCAGACATGATATAATTGATTGCAATCTCATTGTTTCAGGACCTTTAGTACCTTGCAGCTTGGCGTCCCAAGCCACACTATATGGTATCTTACGGCTGGCCATGTCTATGTCTGGGATGGTTTCCTCGACCTCGGATTTATTTTCATTCTCTGCACCTTTCTTTTGTTTCCGAGGATTCTTATCTTTTGGAACCTATTGGTCTACCACGTTTCATACGTTGTCTAGACTCTTTAGCAACTTGACTGTGTCTCTCTTGGACATCTAATTCGAATTTGGTGCATTTCAAGCTGGTATATATGACTTAGTCATTCTTTTCAGGTCAGCGAATGAGTCTGGCAATTGATTAGGTAGCCTTTGTAAATGTATAATCTCTTGGACGTCTAATTCACATTCTTTAGTCCGAGGATCTTTCCAAGACAATGATGGTTGATTCCATTCTTATTTTTTTTACCAACTTATTATTTTCTCCCCCTAATGTTGGATAGTCGGATTCATTAAACTTGTAATCCGTGTACCTAAACTTTAGATAGATCACCCAATAGTCGGCTCTAGGTATTTTTTTATCGTGGCAGATTCATATCCAACATATATCTACATCCTTCTTTGAGGTCAAATCTTAGTTCTCTGTGGTGGATAAATTAGTATACAGACGGCACATCCAAAAGTCTTATGATGGGATATGTCTGGCTCTTTGACACGTTAATATTCATGATGCGATATATCTATGCTCACTAGATGGCCTGATGCGTATTAACTTAGATGCATATAAATTTCATGTGGCCCAAGCTGTGACTGGGAGTTTTGACCTCATAAGTAATGGTCTAGTATTCAGTTGTATGCATTTAAAAGATTCTGAGTATGGACATGTATTCACAGAATTGTCCACACTTACCCCCATGGACATACCATAATCATTTAAACGCTTGGGACATGTATTCACCAGTATTATCTAGACGTATGGTTTCTAAAGAAAATCTGAAATGGGCTCTTATCCGTTTTACTGGTGATGGCCTAATGAGTTTCCCTTGTGTACATGCTACACACGTGAGATTCTTTGGGATAACTCTTCTTCCTTTCAATGTGTGTCCTTTTCAATATCAATTTTCGCATCATGTTTGAACTAGGATGGCCAATCCGGTCATGCCATAAAGTGAATATTTCCTGGGCTTCTAGCCTATGTCATACTGATCTAGGCATAGTAAAGACCAGTAGAGAATGCAGGTATAGTCTTGACCATTTTTCTATGGTTTTGGGCGAATTTTACATATCTGAAGGAACTCTTTGTTTCCTTTTCCCATTGTTTCAATATGGAAACCATTCGTTCTTATATTTAAAATTCAATGGGCCTTTCTTGGGTGAATATAAAGTATCAGATATCTCTAGATGTGTGCCCTTTAGGCAACAATGCACTGTCCTGGTCGTAGCCCTTTATTGGACTGACTATACCCGTAAATATATTGGTGTAGACTTTAAGACTTAAAATCATGCATTCGTTTTATTAAGTTTTACTTAGACAAGGAAATAGTAAGAAAAATAAATTCAAATGAGGTAATAAAAAGAAAACATAAAGCAAAGCAAACACAGAAGCAGTATGTCAAAATCAACTTATTTTTTAAACAATCAGATATTTCATATTCCATAAGATCATTTTGATCATGGTCAGAGTCATTTTTGCCATCTTGGTGGACCAAATGGGCTTATGGATTCTTCCCTTTCTGGCTCTCTTAATAGTGTTCACAAAAATGTCTGGGAGTCCTACATGTCTTATCCCAATGATTCCCCATTCCACATCTATGGCCCACTGATTTGGTCGAGTGTGGTGGTTTAGAAATACCACGCCCTTGTCCTCTGCCTCGACCACGGCCAAAGGTGGGTTGATACCCATGGCCTCTGCTATAGTGGTTCCCATGGTGAAAATAATTGTGGTGGCCGCGGCCACGTCCTCTCCATCCACCACGGCCATAGCCGTGTGGTCTATCACTCTGGACGTGGTTACTTTCTTTAGATTATTTCTTTACTTCTGCAGCCTTATTGGCTTCAGGTAACGGGGTTGATTCAGGTTATTTTCTCATCACATTGTTTCAATTTAGAAACTATCTTAAATAGAGCTGTGTTATATTTTTCCACGGACTTAAATTCTTGGAATATGAGATTTCTCCAATCATACATAGCCTTTGGTAATAACACCACTCTTTGGTGATCATATCTCATTTTTAATTTTGTCCAAAGGTCTAGAGGATTCTCAATAGTTAGATACTGATCTTTGAGACTCTCAGCAAGATGATGGTGAATAATCATTATTGCCATGTATCTATTTCTTTCACTTGCAGTATTGTCCTTGATAATACATTCACCGAGGCCCTTTGATTTCAGGACAATCTTTGTGTCTAATGCCCATTATAAATAATTATTTTAGGGCTGTTATTTCAACATCATATATCACTCAATTTTAGGTCTCATAGAAAATAAAATTCATGCGTCCATATTAACATGTAAACATTATAATCCTGATGCAATTTATATATGCAAACAAGCCAAGGTGATATTATTCAAACAAGCCTAGAATACGATCAATGTCTATATGTTTTCATGCGATCATGGTGGTATATGATGCAAGTCAATCTTAGCATTACGTGATCTAACATGTACATATGAATGATGCAAACAAGCCTAGCAGTATGGATTCTAAAATGTACGGATTCTAAAATGTACAAGAGTGGAACCATATAATCTCAAAACAATCTTATCAATTTATGCGAATATCATGCAAAAATCATGTGGCCTTAATCAAGAAAATCATCCGGATTCAATGCGTCCAATATCCAATTTAGTGTTTAGTATCGATTTCAATCATGAGACTAGCAATCTGATATATCAATCTAGGAAGCAATCTTAAACCTCAAAAACATTCAATTTGGATCAGTTAATTAAAGCATTCATTCGGATTAATAATATCCAATGCACATATTAGGGTTTTAGGGTTTCGATCCAAAAATAGGGTTTCAATCATGAAAAATAATCAAGCTAGTAAACAACCCAAGCTCTCAAAACAATCATTCAATAAGATCAATCATTTGCAATATGAGATAAGGATTTAGGGTTTCAAAACGAATCTTAACCTTTAGTCGGGTTGAATGGACCACCAAAAGAGACGGATCAATGAACACGGAAAAAATCAAGCCTTAGACGGGTACACGCGGTCGCGAGCTTGGGACGCCCTGAATACGGGTCGCGAGCTTTGAACGCTTTGCTGGGATCTGGAACTTTGAATACGGGTGGAGGTTCTCGATCGGGAATTGGGCAAGGTGAGATTTTCTGCTGAACAAGGGTTACCGGGTTAGGGTTTTTGGTTCAAACTGTCAAGAGTTTTTCTCGGGTAATATTTAGGGTTTCTGGTCGGGAAGCTTTAGCTTAGGGTTTTAGAAACTATCTGTGTTGATAATGTGTTGTAAAAATTTAGGGGAAAGTCATATCTTTCATTCATAACATAAGGTCCCTTTATATAAGGATTACAAGATATAGAAATATGGAAAGATTTACAAATCCAAAAGTACAAAACATTGTCCATATAGGAAAAAAAAAACCAGCCGATGGAGAAAAGGAAAGATGGTCCAGCCACCTATGGTCTTAATGGACTGGGACGGTTGGACCGGTTTATGATATCCACAATACAATGGTGTATAATAGCCCTGCGACTTCGGGTAATTGGTTCGGTTCGGGTCGGTTAGTTCGGTTTTTTGGGTTTTCGGAATTTGGAATTTCTACCGAATATAACCGAAATTTAATTTGGTTCAGGTCGGTTCGGAAATTGGTTATTATCGGTTTTTAATTTTCAAACCGAAAATATCCGAAATTGAGTTTTGAACCGAATAACCAAATAAAATCGGGTATTTCCGGTTAATTTCGGTTATTCGGTTTCTTTGGTTCTTACCTGAAAATATATTGAAACATTAGCAGATTGACAAAATAAATAGCAAAACAACATCCTTTTTCAATCAACATAACCAAAAGATCAATCATTTTGAATCTACAAATCTTTGAAATGAACACACATTCAAAGAGGCATAGATTCATAGACCAAAAACATATTGAAAAAGTTCCAAAGTTCCAAAAGTAGTGAGAGACCAAAAACAGAACACCATCATCTCTTCACTATCATCTCTTCAGTCTCGAAGAGCAACCTGCAAAAGTACAAATTATAGAAGTGAAAACATTGTTTGAAAACAGACAGCAAGGCACATAAGACTCCAAAACAGAAAGTGAGATATTTACCTTTAATTGTTCACTTCTTCTGATATTGGTAGAGTCTCTGTATAATAAAAAAATACAGTCAAATTCCAAACTAAAAACATGAGAAATAACACTAATAAGAGTAAAATGTCAAAACGATTACCTAAAGACTCATGGAAGTTTAGTTCTTCAAACATCTGAGTCAAATTAGCTTTTTCTGCACTGATGCTATTGCGAAGCCACTGTTGTGTACAAACAAGTGCTTCAATCATATATGGTGTGAGGCAGCTACGAAAAGGATCCAAAATCCGACCACTTGTACTGAAAGCCGAACCTGAAGCAACAGAAGAAACCTGGATAGCAAGCACATCTTTAGCTAGTTCTGATAATATTGGAAACTTGACAGAACTACGCCTCCACCATGATAGCACATTGTAGTCAAATCCCATATTGTTTGAACTTCTAGGAACAGGCCTTTCCATCAAATATATGTCAAGCTCGCTACTAGCCTCTTCATTTGCAGCCTCTGAAACCATCTCAGAATACAAAGAATCCCTCCCTTCATACTCCTCATCTTCATCATTAGACATCTCGAACAAGCATGCAACTGTTTCTCCGTTCTCACTCATGTTTCCAGCACTATCACCTTGAGATGGTGGACCCATCTTCACAGCATACTCATCATACAATTTTTTCATCAACGCCTTTATGGAGGTTCTGAGATGAGTACTTTCCAAACTATCCTTGCCATAAAGCTTGTCGAAACAAATAGATGCAAATTGCATCTTGTTTCTAGGATCGAAGACACTAGCAATGATGATAAGCGGATTCATATTGATGAGCCCATCCCAATACTTCTCAAACTTGGTCCTCCTTTATGTTGCTTGCATCCGTAGAAGATCATCCCTGCTGTTGCTCAAAGCTATCAAATTTCTCTCAATGATCAAAATTTCATTGTAACAACTAGTTGACGTCACTGATTTTGATGCTGAAAATGCCAAAGTGCTTCCGAAAAAGAGTTTAAGAAACTTGACCAACCTGTGCACTTCATCCCAACCCTGAGAAGTTGGAGGCCCAACTCTTTTTTGTCCATTCTCTTCAGACTCCTTGAAGTACTCATTGTACAACATGTCTTCGGCCAATAGCTTCTCAAATGCAACTCGAAATTTCAATGCAGCCGACAGCATAAGGTATGTAGAGTTCCAGCGTGTGAGACAATCCAGAGACAAGCTCCCTCTACTAACCTTTCCGGTAAGAACCCTTAGCTGAAAAGACTGAAGTCGTGTACCAGATGATCTAACATATTTTACAGCATTCCTAATAGCTGTTACACTCTCTTTCACCTCAGCTAGACCATCCCTGACTATCAAGTTCAATACATGCGCACAACAACGCATGTGTAACAGAGAACCATCCTTGATTAGCACATTAGGTCCTTGTTGTCTACAAGCTTCAGTGAAGAGACGCAATGCCTTGTCATTCCTTTAGCATTGTCCACTTTCACTGTAAACACCTTCTCAATTCCCCAATCCGCTAGACACTGACTCAAATGCTCAGCAATGGTCTCTTCTTTGTGATCTGTCACAGGTTTAAAACTGATGATCCTCTTCTGCATATCCCAGTTTCTATCTATCCAGTGCGCAGTGACTACCATGTAGCTGTAGCTTGTTGTAGGAGCAGTCCAAATATCAGTGGTTAAAGAGACCCTCTTCTGCTCAGAACAAAATAGCTGCTTCAAACTCGCTTTCTCCTTCATAAACATGCCAAATATATCTTCTGTTGCTGTTTTCCTGCAGTGAACCGTATACATTGTGACAGAACCTCCGAAACCCCTCTGACTCAACAAAAGAAAACGGCAGCTCATTCAACACAATCATCTCATTCACATATCTCCTAAACAATCCAGCATCATACCTAACCGCAGTAACTACACCAGCACTATCAGTTACTAAACCCTGTTAACCACCACTAGCCTCAAAAGTTTGGTACAACTTACACCGGTTATTATGATTCCTCATTGCGCTAGCCCAACTCTTTTTAGTGTCGCATCCGATCTCCTGACCACAGTAACGACAATTGCAGACACTAGGGTTATCTTCCTTTTGAATGAAGTGTTGCCACACTGGTGCCCTATGAGCTTGCCTCTTCTTTGGTAACGGAGGAAGGTCAGTGCTTGATCTCTCAGTGGTCGATCTTTTCTTTCCAGAAGCTGCATTTGCGCGTAATTCAGTTCCATCTCCAAGTAGCTCATCATTGTCTTCACAACCTGACATCTGCAAAAATAAAATGTAACTGATACAAGTTAGTAAAAGAGAAAGAAAGACATTAATCAACTCATCCCAATACACTAATAAAATGAACAATTAGCAGCTAGAATAGAGACTAAGACCCACAAGAAACCCTAATCGATTAACCTTAAACCTTTAAACTTTAAACCCCAATTGATTTTGACCAAAACCCTAAATCGAAAATTCATCTAAACCCCTAAAATGATTGCTATATAACCACTTTTAGAGACTAATAAACCTTCAATAGACTATTCCTTCGACCTAGATCAAAAACCCCTAATCGATTTTCACAAAAATCCTAATATTCAAATCGATTTCAAACTCTAACAATAACTTGAAATCGACACAAAACAAGAGAAAGGAGAAGGAACACCTCACCTCGTAGTCACAGAGATGGAAGAAGACGAGCTTGACTGAGGATTCAAAGAAGAAGAAGAGATTCGGATTTGAGAGAAGAAAAAGACGATTAGGTTAAGAAAATAGGTTTAGCCGTTTAGATTAGAAGAAAATTAAGTTAAAAGATATTTATATACTAGGTTTATTTTCGGTTAACCATTCGGAATTAGCTAACCGAACCAAACCGAAGCAATAACCGAACATAATTTAAACATCTGCCGATCGGTTTCGTCCTCGTAACCGAACAATAACCGAAATCTGTATTTCTCGGTTCGGTTCGGTTTGGACCGTTCGGTTCGGTTCGGAATCCCAGGCCTATTTTATAACATAATTTTATTATCCTTGGTTTTCAATTACGTTAATAGTAAAAGAAAATCATATAAAAACTGGTGTGAACCAAATACGAACACATTCCCTTAAATTTATAAATGAACTTTAAAAATCTACTTGACAATATATCATATCCCACACCCCTAAGTATTAATATACTAGATATGGATCCGTGCGTTTCACGGGTTTTAGTTGATGTTTAACTTTTGCGGACACATAAAAAAAATCACATTAGACCATTTCCACTATATTTTGTTTTTTTCACTCTAAAATAAATGAACTCTATAATAGAAATGAGATATTCTCTAATATATTCTTCTATAATAGCAACTTTAAATATATAGTAAAAATAGAAGATTGTTATTTCTTCCTTTATAAATAGAAAAATAATACAAATCTTTTTTTTTATGATAGAAATCTCTATTATAGAGAAAGAAATAGAGGTGGGTTGGATCAATTTCACCTCCAAATACCATTATAAAAATTAAAATAACAACTGGTTTGAGATGCTCTTAGTTCTTGAATTTTTCATTATATATTGGTCTTAATTTTAGTAATAACAATTTGTTTCTTACATAAACTTTGATTGATATTTCTATTTCAGTAATTATGGTATTTCAAATAATATATTAATATTTTTAATTATTTTTCAAAATAATAATAATTGTAGTTAATTGAAACATATAGAACTGTGAACTCTGAATATTATTTATCTTGTTTACGGCAAATTAAAAAGAACACAATTAATTAAAAATATTAAAACTACACGACACCATTCTATATATGTATTATTGATAGTCAACTAAATATCAAATATACTGCTAAATAAAACATCAAATATGTTTACTTTAGTATTTATGGTGTGACTATTGTCGTTACGTTTTAAAAATCTGAAACTATGGATTTGTAGTGCCTCTTGGTAGTGTGATGTATAATTGTAAGACTGGACTTGTGAAATATAGACCAACCTTTTAAGGTTTAGCCTTAATTCTTGTTGATAGTCATTGCATTGCATAGCAAACTCATATAAGAAATTAACGTCATTTCAATTTGAAATGTCATCTTGCATATATTGGTAAGAGATTTATGCAGGAATAAAAATCTGTTTTTTTTCATATAACTTCTTACTTCTGGTTAGGATTTCTACTTCGGTAATCATGTTGTGTAGATCAAATTATTAGTAATATTGTAGATTGAAAGTATTTCTCTGTGAATTCAATTCTTTAGTAGCATGACCTACAAC
>CAKOAT010617376.1:24081-116532 GCA_932364175.1 Eruca vesicaria subsp. sativa
AAATCAATAATAGTATTTAAATGTAATATTTTGAATTCATTAAGGTATCAGTGTAATCAATCATCGTGAACTTAATGTAAGCGCGACACATAGGAAACTGACTTCTCAAATAATATTATAGAGATATATATATATATATATTATGAAATAGTTTAACACATGTCACAATCATAAATATATATTTACCATGTGTCACAATTTTGTTAATTAGTAACTTTGAAGAACTAGGCTTTATATAATAAGATAATTATTCTACAAATACTTTTTGTTTAGGATTTAAAAAAAAAACTATTAAACATTCCTTAAAAATTCTCTTATTTTCAAGATTTTAGAAATGGACAATTACTATAAATAGGTTTATTAGGAAAAGGAAAATTAGTATCAAATAAATTATTTTGCAAATCTTTATTTGTTTGAAATTTTTCAAAATAAAATGGTTTAGAAAAATTTCTTTTAAAAATTTTAAAACATTATTTTTATCTCTAAAATCATTTTCATTTTCTTTGTATATATATTTTTAATATGATATATTTTTACATATATAAAACTCTAATAGGAAAATTACTATCAAATAATATTTTTTAAGATTTTAGAAAAGGAAAATTGATAATAATCTATTTTACGAATAGTTTGTTGTTTTGAATTTGTGAAAAAAAAAAAAAAACTACAATTAAACGTTCTTTATTTTTTTACTTTTAAACAATATTTAAAATTATTCTTTTCAAAATTAGTTTTTTTAAATCTTTGTGTTTAGGATTAGTAAAAAGGAAAACTGCAATTAAAAACTTTTAGTTATTTTTTTTTAAATTTAAAAAAAAAATTAATATCTTGGAAATTACTTTTTATTATCTTAGTATATATATTTTTAATCATAAGAATTTTAATACATGCCACAATATTAAATGGAAAATTACTATTAAATATTGTTTTTGTAAATATCCTTTATTTAGGATTTTAAAAATAGAAAATTACTATTACGTAATATTTCAATTGTTTTTTTATCAAAATTCGTATTTTTATTATTTATATATATATATGTATATTAATTATAAAATAGTTTAACACATGTCATAATAAGCTTTATATAATAAGATAACAAACACTAGCAACTAGCTGAAAAAACAACTCTATCAACAAACAACCACTTCTTTTAACGTCCCATCTGCTTGCTTCTTGCGTGTCATTCTCTCTAGATCGCTTATCTCAACCTTTTTACTATTGATTAACTAAGTTTCACAATGGAGGAGATACGAGCTGCCCATTATGCAGATAACAAAGACGATCTCAGTTAAGCAAATGACGAGAAGATAATGTCAATTTATCTGAAGAGTATAAGCGATAACGGAGATTCATGGCCAGAAAAATTCATCGAAGACACAGACGTGTTCAACAAGAATCCAAGCGAGATGTTCGAGTTTGAGAACCCTACCTTCGTCTTCGTTTACCCTAGAACAGAAGCCTGTGGTAAAACCGATGGATGCGACTCTGGTTCGTGGAGGATCATCATCGTTAATGATAAAATTATCAAGAACGAGGATACTGGGAAGTTTCTAGGGTTCAAGAAGATTCTCAAGTCCTGCTTACAGACGAAACCAAGAGAGTACAAGAGAACATGGGTGATGGAGGAGTACAGGCTTCCAAGTAAATGGAACCCTAAACAAGATCACGTGGTTTGCAAGATTCAGCTTTTGTTCCAAACCGAGATCAGACATTTTGATATTGAGAAGGGAGAAGAAGTGTTGCGAACTTGGATTATGGAAGGTATAGACTTGTGGAAGAAGCAATGAAGGATAAAGTGTTGTGCGTTATCAAGCGTCAGAGGTAAATAGCTATTGATGATGATCACGATTCCAGATTCCATTTCTTCAGTGTCACATTTTGATCATGATTCATGAGTCTCTCTGTGTGTTCTTTTCTCTCTCTGTATTTTACCTATGATAGTGTTTCTTAATTGATCATGATGATTCATTCATGAGAGCTCTTGTTCCGTGGATTCTATTTGTATTCAGTGACTCATTTTGCTTTTTAAATAACTACAGAATTAATCATGATTTTTATAATCCTCTGTGTTTTTATTCCTCCCTCTGTATTCTAACTATAATATAGTTTTTTTAACACACAAGAACCGCTAATGGCATAAAGGCAACGATATTAGCAGCAGCAGTAACTTGATATTTCCAAACATAGGTTCCTTGGCTTGACAAGAAGCAAAAGTCTGTGCTAGCACCTTGTAAGGTTTATTCTCTGGCAACAAAAGTTTCACGAAACTATCAGAGTTAAGACAAACACGTAACCTACCTTGGTGAAGTAACCATGTTCAGACGAGGCTATTCCAAGATGCAAGCTAATCACAAATATAACTATCTTGCTCGATCTTAACAGTTTCCTCAAATTACAGAGCCATGTGAAACTAGGGGAGAGGGCAGTGAGCCTAAAACTCAAACACATATACTTAACGTCTGTCAAAAGATGAAACCTGAGATATGCACGAAAGAAAAGTGATTTGCAATAGGCTTATGTTTGTAACCGAAATTAGTTTCTTGATAGGCAAGCGTTTCTATTATCTCTACAAATAATCATCTTCATTTTCACTTTCTGCAAAACAAATGTGATACGGCCTCTCATGACTGATCTCATTGGATTTGTGTGTTTTGTCTTGGATTTGAGATTATGATGCACTAACTTGTTACTGACGAAAATGTAGAGAAAAAATAGAATGAAAAACTAATTACAGAGCCATTAGCATCTAAAACTTTGTTTTTGAGATGAAACGAAAAGACGCAGAAGAACCATAAAGCAACAATCATCGGATTCACCGGAAAATTTGTCATCAAGCGGATTCAGGGAACGTTTGCAATACATTAAATAAACTAAAATGATGACGTATTGGGTCTGTAGTGTATTGTGAATATAAAAACACGGCAGCGTATTAGCCTGTTAAGTTATTTATTTCTCCCACATCGCTGGTTTACAGAGAAACCATGCTGTTTATATAGCGCTGAGATGAAGGTATTGGTCACGACCTTACTTGAACAGGATCTGTTCTATAGGCTCGTACCTCTGTATCCTTGGTTTCTAAGGAGACAGGCCCTCTATCCTGGTTGATGAATCATGGCCGTGCGATTTGAGTGTGATTGACGGCTGCGATATCTCTTCGGAGTCTTCGTGCTGTAGAGGATCGCTACCTGGTTAGGTCCTGACCTCTCCAGGGTGGTCGCATTGCTGTCTGACAGGCCTTTTTTTTGTGACTCCACTCAACCTATGTGAGAGGTCAGCTTGCTCTGCCTAAATCACACTGGTTCTTGTTTCCTTTAAGTAACATTGCCTCTTCTTAAGAAATGGTGGCGTGTGGATCCAGTTTCAAGTTAACCATACTATATAGACATGATGATTGGTCAGACAAACCCTCAAGCAAGGTTCTGTTCAAAGCCATCGTTCTAGTTTTATGTTTATTTTAAGATCCAGATTTGTGAAGCGTATTGATTTACATTAATCATCAATGCTACACTGTCTCCACTTTAGAGGCTGTGTAGATTTCATGGTATGGTAGGAAAAAGACTGAAGAATCAGACTTGCATTTCATCTTCGAGTTACTGATTAATCCCTTGATATAATTGGAATAGCGTCAACGGTATCTTTATTTACACTATGAACCCCTNATCCAGATTTGTGAAGCGTATTGATTTACATTAATCATCAATGCTACACTGTCTCCACTTTAGAGGCTGTGTAGATTTCATGGTATGGTAGGAAAAAGACTGAAGAATCAGACTTGCATTTCATCTTCGAGTTACTGATTAATCCCTTGATATAATTGGAATAGCGTCAACGGTATCTTTATTTACACTATGAACCCCTGATGCATCTTCAACAAAAAAGTCATTTTATAGAAAATTATTGGTGAGAGACATAACGGGTAATCAAATCGGTAACAACTGACTATAAATAATATCACACATCTCTTCTTCTTCGCTTACTCCCCAAGAGAAACAAAGTCTGCTTTGCTTCTTGCTCTTCTTCTTTCATCACTGCAAAATCTTTCTTTTTTCTCCTTCCAACGATCGAGTTTCATACTTTGATAAGAAGAAGAAGACATGGAAGATCAATCTATAATATCTCAAGAAGACATGGAAGATCACTTTACATTATATCAAGACTCTATGGAGGAAGATCATTCTGTAACATCTCAAGAAGACGAAGACCAGATCGACCCAGAAGACGAGGTGATCATCTCATACTATCTGAACATGATGATTAACAACAGCAAATCCTGGCCTCACCACTTCCTCGAAGACGAAGAAGCAAACGTGTACAACCTGAATCCAGCATGTTCCTTCAATACTCCGGGCTCTGACTACTGCTTCGTCTTCGTCAAACGCAGAAACGATTCTTGCGGTAAAACCGATGGAAGTGACTCTGGTTGCTGGAGGGTCATGGCCCGTGATAAACTGATCAAGAGCAAGGAGACCGGGAGGATTCTAGGGTTCAAGAAGATTCTCAAGTTCTGTGAAAAGGAGATGAAAGGATCAGAGGAAGAGGAAGAGCAGATCATCTGGGTCATGGAGGAGTACAGGCTCGCCGATAAACGGAAGCAAGATCAAGTGATTTGCAAGATTAGGTTTTCGCTACAGCCAGAGGTTACTTCCTTGCTCGCCAAGCAATTCTCGTTTATCCCTAAAATACCCTTTTCTCGTAAAAAATTCATGCCGAGGTGGGATCTCTGTATACACGTACGAACGGATGAGATCATCTCGTATCATCTGAAGATGTGTGTGGATAAGCGAAACGATTGGCCTAGCCATTTCCTCCAAAGCGAGCAAGTGTACGGTGTGGCACCATGGATGATTGTAGATACTGATCAAAGCTCTGTGGATCTAATAGAGGGATCTTACTTCTTCACTAACCGCACAGAGAGATCTGGTCGAAGGGACGGATGTGAAGAAGGTTGCTGGAGGATCATGAGACGTGATAGAGTGATCGTGTCGAAGAGAAACAAGGTTCTAGGGTTCAAGAGGATGTTCAAGTTCTGCGTCAAGGAGGATAAAACAGAACCGGTTTACAAGTTTTGGGGAGATGAGAAGTATGACGTGAATGAGGAAAAGGTGACTTGGGTAATGGAAGAGTATAGGCTGGCTAAGAAGAAGGAGCAAGGTAAAGTAATTTGCAGGATTTGCCTTCTCTTCCAATGTCTACTAAAGCGTCAAGTTCTAGATTTCTAAGGAGGAATTTTAGTCTAGAGAATCAGGATTCCAAGTCATGTAGATCTCTTACGCATATCCCATCTGATTCTATTTCTATGTCGTTTTTGTTTTCTCTTTAAAATCTATTGAACTGGTGATGGATTCACCAAAGAGGGGGTACTTTAGTAGAAAAGAGGATGCTCTGTTTCTGATTAGTTTGATCCATAGCTTTGAAGATTTGAGTTTCACTTGTATGATGATTGATGAGTTGAGAAGTGAAGTCNCTCTTACGCATATCCCATCTGATTCTATTTCTATGTCGTTTTTGTTTTCTCTTTAAAATCTATTGAACTGGTGATGGATTCACCAAAGAGGGGGTACTTTAGTAGAAAAGAGGATGCTCTGTTTCTGATTAGTTTGATCCATAGCTTTGAAGATTTGAGTTTCACTTGTATGATGATTGATGAGTTGAGAAGTGAAGTCTATTGTTTGGCGAGAAGAGATTGGTTTGTAAGTTATCCCACATCGGAACGCCAACTAGTTTTCTACGGTAAACATGAGTATATATAGGGGTCCATATACTTGATAATAAAATTGAAACAAAAAGCGTAAGATATAATTTAAATGAAGCGTTACAAAGATCCTTTCCGACAGCCAAGGAGGAGAAGATAATCAGCTGAAGAAGCATAAAACCTCTGAGAGTAAGGAAGTTGATCTCACCCTAATCCCAACTGTTGATGTCAATGATCGTGAGAAGAAGGTAGCCAAGATGCATGCCGTTATATCGCAATTCACAGAGGATCAAATGAGTAGATACGAATGTTTCAGGAGATCTACTCTTCACAATCAAGCATGAAGAAGCTATTAGAGAGTATCACAGGGATTAAGAATATGAACAACGACGACCCTAGGCTTTCCGTTGTTAGTGGTATCGCAAAGATGTTCGTTGGTGAGCTTGTGGAGACAGCTAGACTTGTTATGGTCAAAAGGAACGAGAGAGGACACATCAGGCCATGCCATATCCGAGAGTCCTATCGTAGGCTCAAGCTCCAAGGAAAAGTGCCCCAACGAAGAGCTCCACGCCTTTTCCGCTAAGTCACTTCCTGAAAATACTTTTGAGAAAGAAAATCATTATATCAGCTTAGTTGAACTCATAATATATGTATTTGTATGTTTTCTATTATGCTTTATAAATGCGTTCGTAATTTCATAGACAATATACAAACACACAATAGGTAAAAAAAAATACGGGTAAAGAGCCGTCTCTTGCTTTTTAGATCATAAATGATCTCTGCTTACTCATAAAGGATACTCTGAGGTGAGAAGAGTACCTAGGATTTGGGGTCGTTGAAGCAATTTCACCACGTAGCTTCAAGTGTTTCCAAGGATCGTTGTTATCAATCTTACCTAGGATGGCTTTCTCCATCTCTCAGAACCCAAGATGTGGGCAGTAATCAAGCTTACTATGCAACCCTCATCCGTACAAGTTTGAAGGAGGGTTTGAGCGCACCATCTTTTTCATCTTTCTGATGAAGTTTCTTTTATCCTAAGGAATGACATCTAGCACTGCGATCCAAGATATGAAAAGGTCCAATTTCTTATTATTTTCTGAAACGGAAAAGCCAAATTTTTAAAAACAAAAATAAAGATACTTCTATTCTAAATAAAATTTATTTTATATGTTTCATATCCAAATATGATAGCATTTTATATAATACTAGGTTAGGATCCGCGCCTTGCGCGGAATGTATTTTATATATATTATTTTTACGTATTATATGTTTTTTACATATTATAAAATAATAAATATATATTGATAATCAAAAATTCAGTAACTATTACGTATATAATTAAATTGGTGTATACAAATAAATATTTTTATTAATTTATACAGATTTGTTTTCTATTTTATATGATACAATTAAGTTTAAATGATATTATCATAGAAATATAATACATTTTTAATATTGATATCAGTAAAATTATAGTTTATACTCATATTATTTTTTTGTTCATTTTTATATTTTTATAAAAAAAATTTTAAATCACTGATAACAATTTTTTTTGTGTGGGATGTTTAACATTTTTAGTAATTTATAATTTTAAAACTAAATATTTTTTTTTTTTTTTTTTTTTGTCATCCGCCCATCTAAAGCTAGATCAAGTGGTGATCAGACGAGTCGATCCTCCTGAGAGCATCTCCGTCTGGCCTGGTCTGATCTATATGGGAAAAAGTGAATCCTTTTCTTCTCGCATCTTTAGCTAAACCATCCGCTCGTCCATTCCTACTTCGAGGAATATGAGAAAGCCTCATATCCTCAAAGTTCTCCTGTAAACTCTTGAGCCTCTCAATCTCTGTCGCGAAGGTTGGCCATTCCTCCGGGTTAGTAGACATGTCTACTAAGTCCGCGCAGTCCGTCTCAATCCTCACCGAGTTGATCCGCAGGTCTCTCAAGCATGAGACTGCCCATAGTAGCCCTTCCATCTCTGCATGCAGAGCTGAACGACTTCTCCTGCACGCCCGTTGTCCGACCCATTCATAGCCCAATATATCCTTAAAACACCACCCTAAGCCACTAACACTGCCATGATCGATCCATGATGCATCAATTTGGCAGGTCGGGATTCGGGGGTCCCTGGAGGCTTCTAGCTCTACCTCCAAGGAAGAAGGATCCTTTGAAGCCTCGTCGATTTCCTCTCTCATGATCGCTTTTCTCCAACAATCTGCCTCAAGAGACGCGTGTTGGAGTGTATCCATTGGGGAAACGACTTTCCCATTAAAGAGTTTGTCGTTCCTCGCCTTCCAAATGTACCAACAGATCCATGGGAAGGTGTCGAATTGTGGTCTCCGTGGAGCCACCTCTTTTCTCTTCCAGAATAGGAAGGCCATATTTTGATATATAGAAGTACTCGGGAAGACACCCGGAATGGACGGATAGTCCGATAAAGCCCAAACCTGCAGGGCAGGGGGGCACTCAAATATAAGATGGTTAATTGACTCCACTGGGCCAGCACATCTAGGACAACTCCTGTCGGTGCCCAGGTGTCTATAGGTAAGTCTCTCCGCTGTCGCCACACAGCCTGAGATGGCTTGCCACAAGAAATGCTTCATCTTGCTTGGCGCCTCGATCCTCCAGACGTGGCTCTGAAGTCCTGTGATACTCGGTTGAAGCACAAATTCCTGTGTAGGTCTTGTCTTATTCAATCGAAGTAGTTCATAGCCAGTTTTGACAGAGTAGACTCCTGTCTTTGTGTGGTCCCAAACATATCCATCCGGGGCAGACGAACATGAAGGTTTTAGTCCAAGGATTAGAGGTATATCGTCTGGCTGGAAGTATTCTCGTAAGAGTCGTATATCCCACTCCTTGGTATCATTCCTAATAAGGGCTTGAACCGGGAGGCAGGGGAGTCTGTAGACAATATGATCTGCAGGCCTTGGTGGCCGGGCCACTGAGTCGGGGATCCAGTGTTCGCTCCAAACCCTCGTATCTCGACCCGAACCAATCCTCTTCCGTAGTCCTAAAAGGAGTAGAGGTTTCGCAGCCATAATACTGCGCCAGCCATATGAGGGTGAGTATGTTCTTCGGTCTTCTAAAGGAGAGGAATTGTAAAAATACCTCCCTCTTAGGACCCGTGCCAGTAGTGAGTTCGGATAGTGTATCAACCGCCATAATTGTTTCGCCAGCAGTGCAAGGTTGAAATCATGGAGATCACGAAACCCTAGTCCCCCTAAATCCTTAGGAGTACAGATTTCGTCCCATGGTATCCAATGCAAACCTCTGCTGTTTTGTTTTGAGCTCCACCAAAAATTTGAGTTCGTGCTTCGTAGTTTGTCAGTGATGCCTTGAGGGATCAAATAACATGACATTGGGTATGTCGGAATTGCTTGGGCCACCGCTTTAAGCTGAACCTCTTTGCCACCTTTAGACAATAATCTCGAAGACCAATTATTCACTCGTCCATTTAGCCGGTCCTGTACGTAAGAAAAAACTTTGGTTTTTGAGCCACAGATCTGTTCAGGCAAACCGAGGTACATCCCCATGCCTCCCTCGGTCGCAAAGCCCAGGGCCTCTTTTATCTCCTGTCTTCGGTGGAAATCTACACGGTTCCCGAAGAACATCGATGATTTTCCAGCATTTAGTCTTTGACCCGATGCTTTTCCATAACAATCAATGATGTCTATGATCTCCCTGCATTGGCTCGCTTGCGCCTTGCAGAAGAAGAGACTATCATCCGCAAATAAAAGGTGGGAGGTCCTTGGGCTCGCTTGTGCCACCCGAAGACCCAGAATCTTTTTTTCTGCTTCCGCTCCATGCAACAATGAGATCAAAGCTTCTGTACACAGGATAAAAAGGAAGGGGGACAGGGGGTCTCCTTGTCTCAGTCCCCTCTTTGGCAGGATACGGCCTCTCGGTTGTCCATTGACTAGAACTTGATATGAAACTGATGTGACACAACACATGATGAGGTCAACCAGTTTTTCATCAAAGCCCATCTTTGACATTAAAGTAGCCAAAAAACTCCATTCCACTCGATCATAAGCTTTACTCATATCGGTCTTGATGGCCATAAAATCTTCCCTACATCTTTGGTTAGTCCGTAGGGCGTGAAAGTTCTCTTGTGCTATCAGGATATTGTCGGTAATCAAACGTTTAGATACAAAGGCAGATTGTGTCTCTGAAATCAGACGTGGGATTAGCCTCTTAAGTCTCTTGCATAATAACTTAGATATAATCTTATAGCTAACATTGCAGAGACTAATAGGTCTAAATTCCGCCATTTCTCGGGGTTTCTTCTTCTTCGGAATAAGACATATATTCGTCTGGTTCAACAGTGGATCAAAACTGCCCGTCACAAAGAAATCTTGTACCAGTCTAGTAATGTCTTGTCGCATCTCACTCCAAAATTTTTGGAAAAGCTTACTAGTCATACCATCCGGTCCTGGTGCTTTATCCGGGTTAATATCAAAGAGGGCTCTCCTAATCTCCTGTTCCGACGGTACTTCTAAGAGTAACCTATTGTCGGCCTGGGATACTTTTTCAGTGATAAACCGAAGGGAGGTGTCAACCTCTGTCGGGGAGGAGGTAGAGAAGAGGTCTCGAAAGTATTGAACCGCAACGGTCTCCACCTCGATTTCGCTCTCAACCAACCTCCCATGTTTGTCCTTAATGCTTATGATTCTGTTTTGTGCACGTCGTTGTTTTGTAGTGGCGTGGTGGAATTTTGTGTTTTTGTCCCCATATTTATGCCATTGGTCTCTACTCTTCTGTTCCCAGAAAGTGTTCTCTTCTCTAAACGCCAATATCAACTGTCGTCTCAAATCTTCTAGTTCCTCGGTCGTGGAATCTTCGTCATCTTGAGCTAAGTCAATCTTGTTTTTTAAGTCTTCAATCAGGATAGCTGAATTTGTCGGATTGTTTTTTTTCCAAGTACTAATCTTGTTCCGGCATGAGGTAACTTTTTGATGAAAATTCCGGACTGGAATGTCATCAAAGTGTCCCCATCCGGAAATAACCGCTTCCTTAAACCCAGGTTTATCTATCCACCTCTTATCAAATCTAAAAGTCTTCTTCTTGGTACATCGTGAGGATGATTGAATCCGTGCAAGGACTGGTCTATGATCCGACCCCCACAGTTGTAGGTATTCCACCATACTATGATTAAACAGGTCGTGCCATTCTTCATTTGCAACTGCTCTATCGAGTTTACATTTAACTTTACCATTTTTCCTTTTTCCCACCCATGAAAATGAATTTCCCTTATATGGAAAGTCAAGCATACCACAGTTTTCTAACATGATTCGGAAAGGGAGGAAAGAACTCTCAGGTCGACGTCTTCCTCCCCTCTTTTCATGATTGCCTGTGAGTTCATTGAAGTCTCCTATCATAAACCATGCGCCTGTACGAGTTGTACTCATACGTGATAATCGTTCCCAAACCAAATCCCGGTATCTAGTATCAGGTTCTCCATACACAAATGTCATAAAAATTGCATGTCCTTCAAGTCTAGTTTCAATATCGATCATATGCTCGTCCGCATATAAAATACGGACCGAGGGATCATCCATATAAAAAAGAGCTAGACCACCGCTTCGACCCACTGGGTCCACGGTACAAACATGGTCAAAACCAAAAGAAACTTGCACATCTTGCATAAAAGTCCGATTGTTTTTTGTCTCCGACAGAAATAAAAACTTAGGTAAAAAACAGTGAAATAACTCATGTAGGTGCTCCTTGGTCAAGAGGGCTCTTGCCCCTTGACAATTCCACGCAATTGTATTCATCTCGGAATCTTCGGGGGTTTATTGTTTCCCCCCTTGGCTGGAAAGTTCTGATTTTTTTGCATCTTTGTTGTGGAATCTTTATTTGGGTGAGAAGCCCGGCCCAAAGAGGGTGAGCCTTCAACAGCAGTCCCAGACCCAGATGGGCTCTTGTTTGATGTGGCCCGGCCCATCACCAGCATCCTTTTTTTCAGAGATACACCCACCGCAGGAGGACACGGAGACCCTTTCTTCTTCGTCGACGACAAAAGGCCAGAAGTCTTCACCTTGGTCTTTGATTTCAGACCACTTCCAGCCGATGGAATCTCGGACTCTGGGCTCCCTTTCCACCATTTAGGAGTTGCGATCTTAGCCTTCTCCTCCATTAAAACCGAAGTCTTTGCCTCAGCTTCCTCCTCCAGCAGTAAATCATCCTCCTCCATCATCTCCTCCTCGTCGAAGTTTCCATCTTCCTCCGCCCAATCCTCTTCATCCAATATCTTCTCTGCATCAGGGTCTTCCACCTCCATGGGCAATTCTTCCATCATGTTTTCCTCAGTAAGTCTAGAATTATGAGTCCCTGCATCTTCTTCTTCTTCCACAGTTTGCTCATACCAGTTTTTTGAAATCTTAACTTCAGGGAATATCGGAGCTGGAGGGATTATGGAGCGTGTGGAATGATTGTCTTCATCGTCAAAGGTTAGACTTTTTTTGGCTGAGCTTCCCGCATCAGAAAACTCCTCAATGTCTGATACCTTTCCTTTTTGTTTTTGTTCCTCAGTTAATCTCTTATGAGAGGAAGATCTTGACTGTCTTTCTCTTTGGTGTTGTGGTGAGGATGAAACGTAAGGAGCTTCTTCGACACTGTCCTTTGCAGTCTGGTGTGGTGAGATTTTCCGCAGGGGCTCTTCATGATGCTTATGGAGGCGTTCTTTAGCAGGCAGGATTTGGTTACTGTCCGAATGGTAACCTGGGCCTTTCTGAAGTGAGATCTTGAAAGGTCGATCCCGCACATGATCAGGGGACGAGGTGGTATGACGAGCCACCAGGGATTTTTCCGACGATGATCTCTTAGCCTCATCATGCCGGTCCAAATGGTGGTGGTTTCGATGATCAGCAGGTGCATCTTTTGAACCCTGGACTGCCGCTGCAGATTTCTTATCGGTTTTATTTTTTCCCTCTCTGTGCCTACTCAAAGCAAACGAATCATCATATCTCCTCTTGTTGTAGGTTTCTTTAGGGTAAGATTGCTCTCGGTCAATGAGAGTGTGGCGAGTATCTCTTCGGTGATCATCTCTAGGAGCATGTCGAGGGTCAAGGCGTTTCCAAACGCTATCTCGGTCATCTCTTTGAGTACCATCACCAGAGCGTCTCTCTTGATGCTTAGGAATTTTCTGGTAAGTAGAGGTATAGCTTTTCTTGGGATCGTCATGCTTGGTTTTCTCAGAATTTGGGAGGAGGCCTTTATCAGAAATCCCTTCAGTTGCTGAACCGTGTTTTTCTTTTTGTGTTGCAGACAGCTGTGGGCAGTTTTCAGCCTCATGGGAGATAAGATGACATGAATGGCACCACCGATGGAGGTTGCTGTACTCAAGGGTAACAGGCACAATCTCACCAGATGGGAGTTTAGCACGAAGGTTGAACTTGATAGGGAGGTCAGCATTGAGCTCCACTTGAAACTTTGCCGCTTTTTCTTCCACCAGACCCACATTACCAAGCTTATTTCCCAGGGTTCTGAAGATTGGATCGAGCCAGTAGTGTGTCGGGATGCCCATTGCCGAGACCCAAAAAGTCATAGTATTTGGGAATGAGTCTCCTATATGAGGAGCCCATCTTTCAAGGGAGAAAGACCATTTATTGAAGTGGCACGGTCTTTTGCTCAAAACCTTCTGAAGGTCTTCCTCAGAGTCGAAGTCAAACTGGAACCTGTGATTTCCCAGATCGACGCCACGGACACGTCCTTCGACATCCCATATGCTTGGTCTCGGTAGGAGAGCGATGAGAGCTTCCACATTCCGTCTATCCCTGTTGAAAAGTCTTCCAACCAGACTAAGCTTAAAACGCGCTATCAGTTCAGAGTTATCCACATTTGGGAGCACTACAAGGTCATCATCCTCTTCCTCCAGTGTCCTCTCCATATCGTTGTTACTGCTGGTTTGTAGCTGAGACATCTTTCAAGTATAAAACAACTGAACTTGCCTTCTCCAAGAGGTTAGCTGTCGTGTAGAGAGGAGATGAGATTTATATTTTTAAAGTAAAAAACGTCGGTAAGAGACCCTTTGTAGGAGCTTGGACCTAGCAAAGGGTAGGATTAGGAGCTTTAGCGGTCTCAATTTTGTAGCAGGAACCAAAACACTACTAGTAGTGTAGGTTGTATGCACAGAACCAAGCCGTATCTTGCTTTCATTGTTTAGAGTCTTCAAGTCTTGAGGGTAGCTGTAGCTTCCATGGTCTTTTTATCCTGGCTTCTGCTAACAGCTGTGCTGGTTTCCAGATGAGAACTAGGTTACCAGTCGGTGCTAAGAAGGAAAGTCAGTAGAGGCAGAGGACATCGCTTGTAAAGGCCGGAGACGAGCAAAAGAGCACCACCGTCCGTGCTTGTGCTCCGAGGAAGGTAACAACAAAAAACCAGTGGTGAAACATTTTGAAAAAAGTACTCAAAAAGGAAAAAGAAACATGGTTGGTGAGATTGCAGGGAATGGCAGAGGGGGTCAACTTTCTAAAACAGGAAAGAACCGGTGGTTAACGAGGGAACCATAGGGAGGGAGCAGGAGGAAAGTGACTTGCCAAAGACGTGCATTAATAACAATAACAGTAATAACCAAGAAAGTAGTGGACAAAATACGCCTATGAGAAGCACAAAAACGATGTCGTTGGATCGAGAGAAGAAGCGACCTCACTGGCTCTTTCAAGGACTTAGTATTAATCGAAGAACTTCATGATTTTTTTAAAACTAAATATTAAATTGTCAATATTTGTTCAAAATATTTATCAAAAAAATCAAACCAAATTAGAAATCGAAATACATATCTATTTTTATATAATACATAATTTATTTTGAACAATATATATATATATATATATATATTAAATGAGACTTCTTACTTATATAATTTTGTAATAATTTCTCTTTTGTTATAAAAACAATTTAACCATGGATCACAAAAATTTTAATGTGAGATTTTTAACAACTTTAGTCATTTATAGTCGTTTTAAAAAATTCAAAGTATAGCATAAACAAAATAATCTAAATTTTTATTATATAATTAATGTTGTTGTTTAATTTATTTTAATAATTTAAAATTTAAAAAATACAATATTTTTTATTAAATCTTTATTCTTGAAAATCATTAATTGTCATATATTTTTTAAACATCTTTGACAATTTCGTTATTTTTATTTAAGGAAACATGAAAAACATTAATAAGTTATTTATGATTAGTTTAATAAAAAGCTTATTATATATCTAGATTGACCAACATATTTTCCTAAAGATTTTAAGAATGATTGTGGTGATGACACGTGGCTACAAAAAAATGTTGTAATGTTTCTCTTTTAATATATAGGGGATAAGATTATGCTAAATTTATGTTTTAAATTATTAAAAGATCTTAAATAATAACTTTGCCTAAAAGCTTCTATAAAACCATAATGCTTGTTGGTCTGTTTTTTGAACTCGGTTGTGCTTTTGCCCCAAATCCTTTGGCATAAACTCCTTTTTGTAAAACTGTTCAATTGATAAAACTAAGATACACCACTTTTTTTAAAATTAATTTGGAATATCCTAGACTCATAGAAAATCTCAGATTAATCCCCCCCCCCCCAAAAAAAGTGTAACCAACGGAGAAATCCTCTCTCCCGACATTCAAATGGAAGATACACCATTTTTGACGGTAGAAATCGTTGACTATCATTTTCCTCATATATTCTGTCACAAGATTTTACAAAATACATAGTTCATGATTAAATAAAAAGAAACATAGTTAGATTGACATTTAATCTTAGTTTATTACTATTTTAAATATAATTTTATTTTAATTATTAGTTTAGTGTTCATACATGTTTTATATAATTTTTTGTTATTAAAAATTATATAAAAAGAAAATACCATTAGACAAACTTATTTTCTTAACATCTATTAGATTTAGCCAAATACTTAAATTTTTCTTTTATGGAAGCTTTATTTAAATTTATACAAACTTAATTAGAATCTCTCGTACATTTGTTTTACAAAATTGTAACATTTAGCAACTAATTAATTTAACCTTCACTGATTTAATAAAGCTTCCCTAAATTTAGTTTCATTGTCCACAAACTTATTTAAGTTTGACAGATCTATACATGATTTGATATTTTTTTGACCATTGATTTATTTGGTTTTGACATTTTTATTTGGGATTTGATAGGTCTTTAACCAAAAAAATTAATTAATTTTAACAGATTTAATTAAGTTTTGATAAATTTGTTTCTTCTCTAACCATAAATTTATAGATCTGTTTATTGTGCCAACAGATTTATTTATAAACCATATTAAACCAAAACTATTTTATAAACGGTTAGTTAGATTAATTTAACCCATTACTATTTAGACAAACATTAATTTGAACCATCTACGCTTTTATTCGCGAAATAAAATTTTGTATTCAAGCTTTCATGTCAAAAATTGAATCGGTTAAAGTCAATAAATCTTAATAAATAATAAATTTGTTAGTATATAATAGAAAGCTAAAAATATTTTATATTTTTTCATAAATATTTTTATGTAATATTGTTTTATAGAAATAAATATAAATATCTTTATAAATATTATCATTAATTTGATAGTTATCATTATCTAAAAATAGTTTATATCTATACTATTATTTGCGAAGTGATTTTTCGCAACGGAGCTCCCATGTTAAAAGTTAGAGTGGTTAATATCGTTTATACCCTTGATGAATAAATATATAAATCAGACAATAATAAAAACGAAATTAATTGATATTTATTTGATTAGATAAAGGATTTGAATTAATAATAATGATAATGATTATCCATAATCTAAATATATATTTAAAAATAAAAAAATATAATTCCTATATATAGTGTGTTGTTATCCAGAAAATATATTTTATAAAAAAAATTCAAAAACAGAAAAAACATAAATAAATATTCATAAAGTAAAAATTTTAATTGTATATAATTGAAAATATAAAATTGAAAAAAATTATAATACGTAATTATTTTCAAACTAAAAGAATATAAGAATATAATAATGATATATATTTGTGAAGTTATTTTTCACCTCTGAACTCACACGTTAAATTAAATTTATTTTTATATTTTATATAATTAAACTTTAAACATGAATTAATCATAACAAAATAAAAGATCATTCAAAAAGAAAGAAAATACGTATTTGACAAAAATAAATTTTAAATATATTGTATTATTATCCAAACTAATATTATTCTTTTTGTGAGATCAATTTTGAATGTACATTTATCGATTCAATTTTTTAAATTGAAAGATAGATTTCTATATTTTTATCAATTAAGAGGAAAGGAAATGGACTTTAGATTTTTTTTAAAAATTTGTGAATAACGTTATCATGTTAAAAGGTTTAATTTTTAGGTTAAATTTTTTGGATGCAAATAATTATTTATTTTGATGATTTTTTAAATTAATTTAAAGATAATTAAGCCCGCATGTGCGGGCAAAACACCTAGTTATGTTATAAAGTCCTTATTAGCCTTAACGAATCATTAAATTTGTTCATATATGTTAAACCATAAATTAAAAATAAATGTCCTTGTTTTGCAAATTACTATTAAAACAAAATAATTTATATTATATTATTCAAAAGATTATTTTACATTGTAAAATCTTTCTTTCAATCTCTACATATATATTTGCATATATAAGTGTCTTAAATTTAATTCACGCAATAAAATATAATTTTATTATACTAAACAACTTTTAATATAAAATTTGATATTTACATTATTACTAAATATTTTAAACCCATAAATGTTTTCAAATTGATATTACGTAATAAAGGTATTTCTATCATAAATAAAAAAAATATATTATTATAAAGTATAGTTGATTCCCTACTATTCATCCACGTCATCAAATAGGTCTTTAAAAATGTGACACGTGTCCTTTTAATTAGAACTATGCGTCTCATTTACGAAGTGGGCTGCTGCGTTCCGGTTTTGTTGTAGAGAGGGGCCCAACCTGAAATCATTATTGAAACCCAATTTACATAGTCCTGCAAGCATGTTTTAAGGTTCATAATATTTTTCAAACTCTGATTTGTAAATCTGACCACGGAATCATTTCTGCTGATTTATCTAGAACCCGTAAACATCATCCTTTTCAAAATAAATTGGAAACTGAGGTATTTTGACCAACCGTTAAGTCGAGGCTCTAAAAATAGGCTAACATGTCTTGATGAAGTCGCTGAGATTGTCAATGCAACGAAATCAGAAAAGGAATAAGAAACTTGGCTTAATTCAATCTCAGATGAAGCCTAAAGATTGTTGGAAACGATAAGGTTTGGGGTTCTATTCAGACCAATCAGTGGATTCGGTGCAAGGATGAGCTTGGATGTTAACAAAGATGAGGAAAAGGTTATGTATGGAATTTGTCGGTGAGAAGAATTGAAGAACACTTGGTGTCCAAAGGAAAACGGAGGAATTAGATCTGGTGTTGATATCTTGGTGTCCAAAGAGAAAACAAGATTAGGTTAAAGTTGGACAAGTGGAGATTTTTTGTGGGCCTTAACTCTAGCTTTGTTACACAGCAGCCCTCTCTAAAACCCACCTTCCAGATACCTGCACAAGACAAGTTTGTTAATTTTGTACGTGAAAATAGAAAAATAGGCTGTAAGTCATACTAGGCCATACTTGCATAAAGCGCATAACGCATATGCTTTACACCATGTAAATTTAGCTATTTTTTTTGCCACATAGTATTACCAAAACAAAAAAAAGATAATACATGTCATAAAATTTTGGTAATTTAATTATATATTTCTCTTTAAAATATATTTAAAATGGGTTCACATTTCAGCAGATCAAGCAAATCAAAGTCTACAAATATGTGGTTTTGCCTTTCTATCATTAAAATCAACCTAAGATAAACCAACAAAATATTAAGAAAAACCACAACAAATAAATAGAAAACATATAAATAAGATATCAAAGTCTACAAAAATGTCTGCTAGATTTTTAATAGTAGCACATTAGGAATTAATATGCATTAAATATACATGAAAAAAATATGAATACTGTACAAACCAAATCAAAAGGAATAAACCCATCAAATAAATATAAATATTCCAATATAAATTGGCTGAAAATAATCTATATTTTATATTCTTAGATATTTTATTTTATCAACATTGACAAATGTTAGAAATTACTTATATAATAAAATTAAAAAATATAAATAGTGAATTTAATGTTATTACTAAATTTGAATATATATTTTTTATATGTGTGTATCACTAGATTTTTTAATAGTAGCACATTAAGAATTAATATGCATTAAATACACAGAAAAAACTAGAATACAAACTAAATCCAAAGGAATAAACACATCAATCACATACAAATATTCCCACATAAAGTATGTTGTATGTTGTTGTTAAAAATGATATTGTATACATAATGAACTTATATCAATTACTGTGTATAAAAATAATCGAACACACAAAAATAACTATGTGGTTTTATGAAAAAAAAAACAAAACATAAAATATTATAATACTAAAAATAATATAATATTACAAAATATGTTTGATAGTAGATAAAAATAAAAATATAAACGGACATCAATTTTTAATAGACATGGTGAAATGTTTAAAGGAACATGTCATTCATTTTATTATAGAAAAAGTAAACACTAAATAAAAATCAATTATCTTGAAACAAATACACACAAGATGAAGACAAAATAAATCTGAATATCAGGCGTACAACCTGACAAAATAATATGTCATTAGCTTAACACCATCCTGCCTCAGAATCTTTCACCTCATAACACTACTTTAGTGGCCGCTAAGATCTCACAATTTTTTCCGATCATATAGAATCAGAAAAATAAAATGTAAAAGAGAAAGAATATGAGAAAATATTGTTACGTTCACTATATCTAGCACAATGATGAGTGTGCGTTTATCTCTTTTGAAACAGTAATAAACAGTAAATGAGAGTAAATATCTTTCACTTAATTGATAGTTTTTGAGAATAAGTTGGAGAAAAATTAGCACATACTACATTGGTTGCAAAAATACACAACTATATCACACCGTTCTAACATGTCCCAAACAAACATGAAGTGAACCCTAAATACAGCAACCGAAAGTTTCAAACAATTTAATAACTTCTAAATCATTAAAATTTAATTATGCTATGTAATATAACTTGAGTTTAATGAAAAGTTTAATATAAATTTAATAGTTAAGTAAAAGTTGCAGAATACTTAAACATATTTAAAATAAATAAAGAAGTCTATAAGTTTGGAAAGACGAAAAATCTATTATCGTAGTGTTTTCCTTTACGTTTCTTCAAATCTAAGGAATAAAAGACTCACACACTAAATTTTATTTTCATTTTAGGTAACTAAGATCACATTTAGAATAATTATCAAAAAAAAGATTCAAAAAGTAAACAATGAGTAATAAATAATTAAACAATATTTTACAAAAGAAATTGAAAATAAAATAATAACACACAACAAATAAATAATCAAAAGTCGAGACGAGCCACAATACACAAAAATTCTACGCAAAATACATACTGATAAATTATGACATACAAAATTTGGATATTAAAAATTTTAAAATTCAAAATTCAAAAACAATAAATAATTAAAAATAATTATATAATTGTTTAATTACTTATATTTTATAATACATTATAATATTTATATATTAAAATAATAACATATACAATTAAAATTTCAACGAAAAACCCGGGCGTAGCCCGGGCCGGTCCTAGTTATACATATAAAAAAGTTGTTGTTTAATTTGGGATTAACTATTTTGAACGAAAGAATAGTAACTTTCATTAATTGTACTTAGATTTGATGATATATTTATTTAAAAATATCTGTAAAATTATTTAAACCGAAAATAAAAGCACATGTAGAGGTGTAGTCTTTTATTCAGCGCAAACAAGTTGACAAGAGTAAAGAGATTGGAGAAATCGATATTTAGGGCAAAGCTCCAGATTGGGTGAAAAGCAATACCAAGGAGAAGGCTTTACTCAACTAAAGACTCTCCCCCAATGGCCAACGATTCCTCCTCTCCGGCGACGGTAGATCCCAATTCGCACAAACCAGACCCATCCACTCCGATCCCCATTCCAAATCCAAATCCCAATCCCAATCCTAATCCTTTACCTACCCCACCGCCACCTCCTCAACAACATTCGCAGCCGCCGCAAATCGCTACACCGATCTTCCAACCTCCTTATGCTCCTCCGCCTGGGTCACTTGTCCCCAATCTCCCGCCGCCACCACAATTCCGTCCCGGTATGCAGTTCAATCAGGCTCCCAACTTTCAAAACCCTAATTCGGGGGTTCCTCCTCCTCCGGGCGGGGTTATGGCGGCGTATCAATCCCAGCAGCCTGGCATGAGACCTTTCACGACTATGGCTAATGGTTATCCCGGAGTCCATGCTGTTCCTCCTCCCGGTGGGTTCCTCTATCCTTTCTCTGTCTCTAAATTTCCCAAAGTTTTACGCTTTTGGATTGCTTTTTGTGTGTATGTGAAAATTGAAATCTTTATAATGTTAATTTAGCTTAGATGAGATTAAAAGAGGTATAATAGGGTAGAAAGAAAATAAGTTTAGGAAGCAAAACTTAGATCAGGGACACCGATGACCACCTGGGTGTTTTCTCATACAGCGTGTCTTGATTGAGAAAGGTTGCCAGGCTTCAAATTTTGGGTAGGGACTCTCTTCTACGACTCCCTCATGTTGGTATGCTCAATGTTCTCCTTCATTTTTTCTTTAGTTAGTTTAGCTATAACACTCTTGTTAACCACTGACCTGAATCATCTTTGAAGAATTGCTTCATGTTCCCCAGTTTTCTTAATGTTAAATTGAGTTTTTTTAAACAACTTTGAACTTGATGGGTTATCCAACTGCTGGAAGCAAAGCATTTGTAGGGACTGAGTTCTCCTTGGTCTTAGTTTTGAGGTATTGCTATTTCTTTTTAACTTCCCCTTTTGTTATGTCTTCTCTTCCCGCTAACGGTTGAGATAAAGTTGTTATTAGCTTATCTGTTTTATTGGGGCATGTGTCGATGGGCGTTTCAGTATACATATATCTTTCAAGTTTCCCTTTGAGGTACAACTACTTTTAGTGATAATAATGACTGCGATACTAGTGCTATCTTCTTAATGTCTCCTTCAGGTTTCTCTGCTCATCCTCTGGTGTGCATATCTGATTTGCTCTAGTTTGTGGTAACAATACAGAATGCATTTCAATTCCGCTTCATTTCATGGCATTCTTGATTTGTTGTGTTACAGTTGTACTCTTAACATGCAAAACATTTACTGATGAATTTGCAGAGACTTGTTTTCTTTTTTTGATGCAGGGCTTGTACGGTATCCATCTCCTTATCCAACAATGGTTCGTCCAGGTTTTATTATGCGCCCGCCTGGTACACCCGGCGCCGTCCCAATTGTACAACGTCCCCCTATCCCAGGAATGCCTGGTCTCCGTCCCGTAATGCCTCCTATGATGAGACCAGCTCTTGTTCCTTTCGTACTACCAGTAGAGAAACCCCAGACCACGATCTACATTGGCAAGATAGCAACCGTGGAAAATGACTTTATGATGACTATTCTCGAGGTTTTACTTTCTTCTTTCTATCTGCATTGCCCCCTTTATAACTTTTAAGGCTGTCTGTGTTTAGATTTCTTACTTTGATTTTCTAAGAATTGATCTTGCCATTGTTTTCTAGTTTTGTGGCCATGTCACAAGCTGTAAACGTGCGGAAGATCCCACCACCAAGAAGCCTAAAGGTTTTGGATTCTATGAATTTGAATCAGCTGAAGGAAGTCTTCGTGCAATACGCCTGCTTACCAAACTTACTATAGATGGACAAGAGCTTTTGGTAATCATGGATCTCTCTACCTAATTTTCAATATATGTTTTTGTTGATCCAAGCTGAGGCAGTTCTGCGTATCACCACGATCTCTATATAAGCTACTACAGTATCTCTTAATGTGTTTCTCATCTTTTATTTTATGGTTGGTAGGTAAATGTTAATCAAGCAACAAAGGAATATTTGCTAAAATATGTTGAGAAGAAAATAGAGAACGCAAAGAAAGCCAAGGAAAGTCAAGCTGTAAGAACTGGTGAAGGTCCTGAGAGTGAGCGAGAAAAAGCTGTGATTTCTGCTGCCCCCACTGTTGGGGAGACGGGAAAGGATGGAGAACCAAAGAGTAAAGAAAACATTGATATTGCCAATTCTGCGGTTCTGACTGATGAAGAAAGAGAAGCGGACAAAGTGGCTAAGGAGAAGATTGAAAGTGCTATTGAAGAAAGGGTAAAGACCAACCCTCTACCTCCCCCACCACCCCCACCTCCACCTGCTGATGCTTCAGGCATAGAACTTGCTTTCAAATCTAAGGATGGAGACTCCAACAATGACATAGCTCGGACTGGTTTGTTTTCTTTTGCCTCCGCTAGTCATAATTTTTCAAAAAAAAACAGGCTACTATTTTCTGTTTCAATCATGTCTATTGTCTGACAAGATCTCTCACTTCTGTAGATGCCGCTGCAAATGATGTTCAGACTTCTGGAGAAAACAGTAGGCTTGACACAAGTTCACCTGATTGGAGTAAGAGAAATGACCGAAGAAGCAGGGACAGAGGTGAAAAGGAGCAAGAAATGGATAGATATGAGAGGGAGGCAGAACGAGAACGATTAAGGAAAGAGAGAGAGCACAGGAGGAAACTTGAGGATGCAGAGCGTGCTTACCAGACTCGTCTTCGACAATGGGAACGCAAAGAAAGAGAAAAGGACAAGGAACGACAGTACGAGAAGGAGAAAGAGAAAGAAAAGGAGCGTAAGAGGAAGAAGGAAATCCGCTACGAGGAAGAGGAGGATGAAGACGATGATGATTCAAGAAGAAGATGGCATAGGGGTGCAGATGAGAGAAGAAGAAGGCGACAAAGAGAGAAGGAGGATGACTTAGCTGATAGATTGAAAGAAGAAGAAGAGGTTGCTGAGGCTAAGAGGATTGCCGAGGAGGAAAAGTTGCAGCAACAACAGTTAGATGCCTTAAGGCTCCTATCTGGACAGGCAGCTATTGGAAGTGAACCGAATCAGACATCAACCATTGAAAACAATAATAAGGCAGCTCTGCAAACTGTAGGTGAATCTGTCCATGAGCACCATGCATCAGGTACGGAGTGTGTTTCCTCTCCGTCTTATCCTTCCTTTTTTGTCTCTTTCTAATGGATCCCTTTACCGATTGCAGATATTGAACAAAATGGTTCTGGTAATGAAATGTCCATGGCTGTTGATAATAATAGTGGATCGGACGCACATGCTCCTTCCAAGAAATTGGGATTTGGGCTCGTCGGATCTGGAAAGCGGACATCTGTGCCTTCTGTTTTCTATGAGGAGGATGAAGAGGAAGCGCATAAGGATAAGAAGATGAAACCTTTGGTTCCTATAGATTATTCAACCGAGGAACAGGAGGCAGTGGCCCAGGGTGGCTCAGGGAATACACCACCTCCTCATTTGGCTTTAGCCGCTGAATTTGCAAAACGAATTTCGAGTACTAATCCCAAGGAAGAAACAGCAGAAGCCGAGAAACATAGGAGCAAACGTTCTCATGATAAGCCAAGTCATCGGGAAAGAGAACGGGAAAAGGACAGAGACAGAGCTAGGGACCGAGGCGACGGGCATGGTGGTTCAACCAAAGACGGTAAAGATTCTGGAAAAGCAAAGACACCTGATACCAAGAAGCTGATGGATGCCAAACAATTGATAGATACAATCCCAAAGACAAAGGAAGAGTTATTTTCTTATGAGATAAACTGGGCTATGTATGACAAGGTAAGCTACTCAGAAATCTCATTGCACTTTTAATGATAATTTCTTGTTGCCTTTGGTGCTTACTTATTTTACTGTTTTTTTTTTGCAACTTAAAAGCACCAATTGCACGAAAGAATGAGGCCATGGATCTCAAAGAAAATCATGGAGTTTCTTGGAGAAGAGGAAGCCACACTGGTAGATTTCATTGTGTCAAACACTCAACAGCACGTGAAAGCCTCTCAAATGCTTGAGCTATTGCAATCGATACTAGATGAAGAAGCTGAGATGTTTGTACTCAAGATGTGGAGAATGCTCATCTTCGAGATCAAGCGGGTCGAAGCTGGTGTCCCGGTAAAATCCAAAGCCTGAAACCTTTTTGTTTAAAGACTTTCTTCCTTTGTTGTGTCCCAATTTTTATTTTGGTCTTGAATTTAAAGAAGAATCACCATGTTTACAAGCTTTAATGTAGAAGAAGAGATTGAGAGATATACACATTCTAGTTGACAATAAATATTTGGCTTAATATATTCTCTTTATTTTTGTTTTATAAAATTGGTGTCTTTGATGTTTGCTGTATTTCCAATATTATTCAATGAGCACAAAAACTTGGATTGTTTCCATTTGAAATGCTTTTTCATCATTAAGTGTAGATATATATGTCGATTGGTTTCTATGATGCTGCTAAAATTACTAAAGGTTATGTTCTTCACTTATTTCCAGAAAGTCAGTTGTATAAATACACACATTGATTTTGCGCACAGCTATTTGAAAACCAGAAGCTGATTACAAAAATAGTATTATTAGCTCTTAGGGTTATTAAAAAAATCCCAGAGCTAAGATTTACAGATATAAGTAAAAAATTATACAATGATAAGAATAGAAGTTTATCGTTACAATATAAAAATGAAGTTAATGTTGTATGTATCACCCTGTGATCTATAAATTAGGAAGCAAAATAAGAATGGCACTGGCAAGACTGCTCATTCAGATTGGTCCAACGATGGTGTGAATATTTCTGGTATGTTTAGACTCAAGTCAGCAAATTGATAATATTAATTGGTCGGAATATCATAGTTTTCTTGTGTAATTGGTCACCGGCTAGGCTTTTTGAGTTCTTTGTAAATGAAAGCCGCTCCCTCTGAGGCTTCCTCCTTTGCTCGGTTGTTTAATTGGTTTTCAGAAAAAAAACATGTTTCGGATTGGTGGTTGGTTTTGTGTTGTAATAGGAGAGGTGTAGGGTATGTGTCTGTGCTCTATCTTTGTGTAGCAACATTTGTAGTACTCTTATTCTATATTAAATTCAGAAGATAAAAAGAAAAATCATAGTTTTCTTGTGTCATTTGCGCACCACTGTTTTTTAATTATTTATCTATATGTAACTGATGTTCATTAAAACATTTTTTCTCCGGAGAAGAATGTGTGTCCATCCAAGCGAGCATTACCCAGACATGGACGGTGGAGCCACCATTGGAAACTCTAAAGTAAATCATCAACGTTTTGAACCGGTTGGCAATCTTTATCCCGTCCTTTAGATCATGGAGTTACTAAGTTATTGTTGCAATCCGATCTTTTCTAGCTACTTGAGGAGTGATCAATGCTTTTCTTCTTCTGCAGCATGTAAATGTCTATTGTATGCTTTAACTGTATGAAGTAATGGTCTTTCTTGTCTGTATATCCCCTGGATTATAAGAAAACGACATCAATCTGTAAAGCTGTTACATAGCAATAGTGGCAAACGTGTATGCTAGAATCCAAGATGTGAACTGAAATAATGGTTTGGGTTATAAGAAAACGATATCAATCTGTAAGCTGAAATATAGCAACAGTGGCAAAAGTACGATCAAACGATGTGAGCTGAAATAGTGGTTTATACAATGACCAATTTGAAAATTGCACACATTGCAACAGTAAAAGAAGAAACAAGCATTCATCAGTTCTCACTTAGACAAGCACACTACCGAAACAAACGAACTAAATGGTCTTGTTCCTAGCATAGCATCTTCAAGCTTCTTGAGAATCTCAGCAGGTGTTCTATCCAACGAACTTAAATGATCTTGTTCCTAGCATCTTCAAGCTTCTTGAGAATCTCAGCAGGTGTTCTATCCAACTCATCTGCTATTTTCCTCTGCAAATCTATGGGAAGTGTTGGAAATTGCTCGCACAGATCTCCATCTATCACATCCTGTTTTGAAAAAAAAGGGAGTAGCAGATGCAGCATAAGAAAACTGTCATTAAACAAAATCGAGAGAGCTACGATATGCTAGGAGAACAATGGGTTTATACGCACCTTGACTGGAAAATAGGCAGATCTGTAAGCCATATGGTCTCTACCACAGAGAGGAGGATACTCCTGCCTCATGTGCATCTCCAGATGAGAGAAAAAATCAACATCATCACGGGATGTGAATGCATGCAATGCTCCGATGCTACCCATCACTGTTCCATACATAATGGATTCTGATCCACCTGGAATCATCGAAGCTTTCTGCAAGCAAGTCACAACGTCCCCGACATGGAACTGCACAATCTCGTCCACTTTGTTTGGTGCTCCATTAAGCTTTCCTTGCTCCCACTTGATCTTCCCGCCTGTCGGGTCTTCTTCAATCTCCTCCGACACATCCTGAGGCAGCCTCACAAAGTAGATATTCCCAAACTTATCTGCACCTGCCATGGTGTCAAAATCCACATGGTGGGATGCTGTCAGCCATCTCGGCACACAGTCATCGGCAAATATGTATAATTGATTCTCATCACGCCTGTACTTGCAGTAGTGGAATGACTGCAGCAAATATACAAAAAACAAAAAGAAAGGCACTTATGGTTAAGTCAACTATACTACTTCAAGAACCAAGAATGAAAAGGGAAAAGGAAGCACTGACCTCCTGAATGTCACCAACGTAAATACGGTCACGGTAAGTTTGGATAGAGACAATGGAGTTTGGGAAGAGCTTGTTTTCACATTTCCTAAGCAGTCTCTTTTTCCCCAAGTCATATAATCTAAGCACAGGTCCGATTCCTGCCAGCAGTCTTCCCTGGAACTGGCACAATGCAAGAGGAACACCTTCTACTTGAGTCTTATGAAGCAGCTCAAGTTTTCTCCCTTCCTCCACAAACCTATAAATATGTATGAACCCAGCCACTAGTCTTTTCTTGGGCCAGAACTGCATCCCTTTGACTGTACCAACAGCCAGTAAAGTACCATACTCTTTATCATGAAAATTCACCGTGCAGACACTGTAAGCAGCTTCGTTGTCTTGGAGTTCCAGTAGACACGTTGTATCAGCTGTCTTAGGGTCAACAACTCTGATGCAAGAGACCCACTTTTCTGACTCAGCTTTGGGATAACCATACTGCTCATCACAGAGTGGGTCTTCCTTATCCTCATCGTCCCCACCATTCTCCATCTGATCTGCATTGCCATTACCATTTTCTCCTGCTCCACCAGCCTGGAAGCATTCCTTTCTTGCCGCTTCACGCTCTTCTGCAGTAAATGCTCCTTGGTCACTCTCAACGATAACCAACAGCTTCTTTTTGGGATGTACAACAAACTTTCTAGGCGTATACCTGAGAGGAACCATGGTTTCGTTGAACGTTTCCCCAAGACGATCAAACATGAAAATTCTGAGAGCATCCCCGGCAACAGAGACAACACCTTCAGCACACTGATCAGATGAAAAAGGGGCAGCAAATTCCAAAGTCTCGTAAGAGAGAGGCGTCAAGTGAAAGTGCCCCCGATGTATGTAACCAAGCCAAGGTCGACTAGACAAACACAGCATCGCAGACCGACCTCTCACAGAAATGGAGAATAACTTAGGTGGCTTCAACCCCAAGAACCGAGAACGAGAATCAGAAAGCTGACCAGTCACCATATCAACCACTGTTCTGAACAAAACACCGTTCTGCAGACCAGAGTTAAGGAAGAGGCTAGCCGGGTGATCAGCACCATCATCTCCACCAACTGATGCTTGAACTTCGAGGAACAGCAAAGACTCTGGAGCGGAAGAGACACTCTGCACGCTGAGAATCTGCAGGCAGTCATCTGGGTCCAGAGACAGAATACGCACTGTATTATCATAGGATCCCACAGCAAGGAAGCGGGATCTTTGTCTTCCTTCAGGAACAGGCGCAATGTCGAGGCAGGCCACATCTCCAGACATTTCATGTTTCTCCACCTCCATCAGCTGACCAGACATATCTGCCTCAAAATAAATTAGCTCTCCACCACTCAACGCAATGACCACTTGAAGCCGATTATATCCAACTTTGACAATCGACCTCTTGCCAGGAGTTCTCCATTCATTAATACGCCCATCTTCCCTTATGTGGCGGATACCATTGGGATGGACTTGCATGAGCGAATCATCACCAATCAGAGACACGGCCAGGGAAGGGGTGGTATCAAGAAACCCACTGTCGTTGACTTCTTCGACTGTTTCACCAATTGAAAGAACCAGGGTAGCATTGGTGAAGGAGACAACGATATAGGCATCAAACTCATCACTCACATTCTTCTTCACTGTCCACACTGCACTTGGCTGACCCGGAAGCTGAGAGACGGCCATCTCGCTGATGGCTAAACCAGGCCTCAGTATCCTAAGAGAAGATCGGGGACCCCGTCCACAGAGTGAAAAGATCTGAGGGGTTTCCTCCTCAAAAAGGTTAAGGATTTTCATGTCCATGAGCGGCATCAGACTCTCGACTTGGTCAATCCTAACAAGGTTCTTTAGTCGTCTCGGCTGAAAAAAGACGGGTTGAAAACCCTCTTCAGTCTCCATCAGATTAGAGGAAGAAGACTCCACATCGGGGTCATCCCCTATCGCCTGAAACTGATACAAACCATGGTTACCAAATTCTGAAGCAGCGAAAAGAAAGCCCAGCTTCAACACACATATGGAGGCAGCGACAGGAAGGGTGTCAAAATACTTGATCTTCAACTCAGACACATGATCTCCATCATGATCCAAAGTAGCCTTGAAAACATCACCATATTCGGTCTGGAGAAGAAAGAAGAAGGTGGTCTTCTGCTTGTGCATAGCAGCAGAAACCACCAAGACTCCTCTTTCAGCAGGCAAATCAGCTCGTCTAGGAATCAAAGCTCTCACATCCGGATGACCCTGATTCTTATAAATAACAAAATTCTCAGCACAAACCAAAACTCCACTCGGCCCATCAGCTCCTCCAGGAACAGTAACAAGCATATTAGCACCATTATCAACCGGCTCAGACCACTTCCTAGAAACATGGTTCAACCCCAGATCAAGCTCATAGAAAGTCAGATGCTTCTGAGCCTCACTAGACGCCTGACCCGTCGGATCCTGATCAGCCTCAGAGTAATCAAGCTCAATAGCTGCAAAGATAGGATTATCAAACCCACAGTCGACACCACAGACAGAGTAACAAATGGTATGAGACTTATGAGCCTCCAAGGGAGAAGAAATAGTCAACCTAGCAGCAGTATCTCTGTTCAAAACATAGACAAGCTTCTGCTTCTCACAAGCTCCAACCATCACAGCCCTTCCTTTGGGATCAACTGCCAAGTACTGACCAGGGACAATCCTTCTACAACCTGACTTACCAAAAGTCTCCTGATGAACTTTATCAAACACGTTCTTCTCCTTGTTGTACTCTAATATCACTATCCTACCCGAATCTGACCCTACCACTATGTAATCCTTCTGACCACCGGTTAACCTAAACTGAGCTAGAGATCTAATAGCGCCGAACACTTCCACAGAGTGAATCGTCTGGATCTTCCCATTCTCGTCGGGACGGAGGAGATCGAGAATCTTACCGCGAGAAACCGCGATTTCCTGCGTCTTACCGCCGGAGAAGTTGCCGTTGATTGCGCAGGTGATTCCCGTCGCCTGCTGTAGGGTTAAGCTGTACAGATACATCTCGTAAACCCTCTTCAACCCCTTCTCCTTGTTTCGATTCTGATACGCCGCTTTGTTTAGGGTTTCGTTTCTTTTATCTGTGCTACTACTTGTCTATGACTGAAAACGCACAATGTTTATGGGTTTTTCACAGCTCGTCGAGGTCACTTGTTCGAAATGTTGGGCTTTTTCTTCTAAAAGGTTTGTTTAAGGCTTTAAGCTCAGCAATGGGCCCAAACACTCGAGTAAAAAAAAAACAAAACAAAATATAGTATGCAGGCAGAGGCAGCAGATGATGAAAACTTAGCAAAAAAAATAAAAGCGTCTGAAGCCGGGTGGATTCTAGTAAGTGATAATAGCGTGCGTTGGTTAGAGTCCAGGTCCGGGTTCTCGGGTCGGGTCGGGTCCCAGTCCTTATATCGGGCATCCGAGTCCTCGGATTAAGTTTGGGTCGGGTTTTGTCGGATCCTGTACATTTGGACCCAAATAGGTACCTATAACTTTTTGAGTCAGTTTCGGATTAGGTTTTATCGGTCTGGGTCAGTTCGGGTCCACTTGTCTTAGACCCGTTTATACCCAAATATTTTGGATCTTTATGGTGTCAGGTCGGTTTTAGGTATTTCGGGTCCATTTTTGGATAAATATCACATATTTTGGGTATTTTCCTGATATGTCGGTCGGTTCCACATATTTTGGGTCTTAAATGTGAGTTTTGGATCTATTTTTACCCATGAACTTGTATATTTTCCTGAACATAAAACCATAACCATTGACAAGGGGAGTGTGAACGGTGCATCGGTTCTAGAATAAGTCATTAGGTCTAATAAACTTTGGTTCCAAAAATACCCGATCGGGTCCCAGTTCGGTTTTGGACCACATATCCTCCATCGCTAACCTTAATAAAGTAAAATTCTTAGTTCCAGGTCCAGACCCGAACTTGTATTTTCGGGTCGGTTCTGGGTTGGGTCCTCGGGTCCAGATAAAATGCCCAAGCGTATAACCAACTACACCTCCCAGACAATGGATTTAATTATTTTTATAGTTTATATATTAAAACGCAAATCATCTTCTGGCAAATTAAATACTAACATGTGGAAGTAATTCATATTTTTTTTTTTAAAATACAAAAACAATTTCGTCAATTTAACCGAATAATATTTATTTATGATATAAAATAGAAAAATCCTAATATTTTCAACCATAATATTTTTCACACTGCATCTCATGATCTCAACCTTTGAAACCACTAATATCTCTCTAAAACTCATGATGCCACAAATATATATGTACTAGATATGGATTCGTGCGTTGCACATGTTTTGTTTAATTTTGAGATTTATTTTATATTTTAAAACTCATTTTCCATATAAGCTCCAGGCAATATTTGTATTTAAATAATTATGGTGCATAGATTAATTATTATCAACTTTGTACTTAGGATTAGAGAAAATACTCATACATAAAAAAATAAATAAAACCTAACGCAAATTAAGAATTTGAGTAAAATAAAAAAAAATTTGAAAGTTAAATAAGGTCTGTCGAGTCAATAACAACATCATATATTTTCTTATGTACTAATTAAGGATTTGTATTAACTTGCTATATGTTATTCTTCTTTTTAAAATATATTCTAATGTTTTTTGGTCATTTGGTGAAGTTTGTATTGTCATTGTAACATCTTATTATTATTATTTGTGCATTTTGCTACCATCTATATATTTTGGTTTGTCTGATCTATGAATTTTCAGTTATTCAACCAATGAAAATCCTTTTGCATCATCATTTCTATCATGTAATTAATAATAATGAAACCATTATTATATACATCTTATAGCCATAAATATTTATGTGTATGTTGACGAACTGAATATTGATTGTGTGAATTACCGTTTATAAGAACATATAATTTCTTAACTATATTTTTCTGGAAAAAACTATAGCTTTTCGATGATCAATCCTAAAATAAAATAATAAACTATTTTATTATATGTTGTAATAATTCAGAAGAAGACACAATCTTGGAGATACTAAAAAGTTCTTCTAATTTAGTTTTAAATACACAACATTCAATATCATATATATCATTTGGAAACTCTATATAATTTTATAAATTAAACCCCAGCAATAAATACTAAACTCTAAATAATAATTACTAAATTCTAAACTCTGATTTATAGTATTTTTGCTTGAAGTTAGTATTAAAAATTTGTATCTAATTTATAGTATTTTAATCAGATTCTCCATTTTTTCCATTTATTGATTTATAGATTTTCCTATGTACTTTATTATTATTTATAAGTTACTTGCTTCTCATTTTCTAGTAACAATAAAACCGTTTATTAAAATTATTTGAAAAACAAAGTTATTTAGGATTTTGAAAAAAATTATTTTAACATAATGAAAATTTTATTTTACAGATATCACAATCTAATTTTTGTATTGACATATGTCAATCATATCAGGTGAAATATTTGGCGTTATTTTTAGTTTATGATATTTGTAACAAAAATTATCTGTTAAAAAGTATTTTTTGTTATTTCTAATAAAACAATAAGATTACTTTTATAATTTCATTTTATTTAGGCTTTTAAAAAATAAATTACTTATTTTTAATTTTTTTCTTTAAGATTTTTTATTACACAGTTTCTTATATTTTAGGATTCTATAAATCTTTTTAAAATACTTTTAAACAACTAATATTCTTTTTAGTAGAAATTTGTCTGTTTATTAGTTGTATATTTTTCCTTATAAGTACAAACTTACATTTATCATATTGAAACATACAACCCAGTGTACCACGACAATATCATAATTTACAAAAATTATGACAACACCGTTCGATGTAGTTAAGATAATAAGAAAATAGAGTTGTATAAAAAAAACTCAGGTAATAATTTCTTGTAAATATTATTGTATTTTGTGAAAATAATGTGAGGAAACTTAAACCAAAATGAGAAATTTCTTGAATTCTCATTTTCCTAATACCCATCTTCATGATTACCTTAACCATATTTACCGTAAAAAAACACTTATAACCTAAATGTTAGTTAATCTAGAGTTTGAGTTTAGATTTGAGGGATGAGTTCTGGAGGGTAGAATTTAGAAATTTAATAAATATAAAAGTAAGTACTTAAATAAAAGTAAAAGTTTGAAAAAAATTCCAAAAATAACTTTGGAATGTAAAAAAGAAAATTTGAAAAAAATGAAAACGAAAAAAATTATAAAAAATTTGAATTTAAAATTGTATAATTCGAATATTATAAGAAAGTTCTGTGTTTTATTATTTATTTAAATAATTATTTATAGTTATATATTTATAAAGAAAGAGTATAAATATCTTTTCCCTCCTTAATGAAACCTTAATTATGTATGTTTGTAAATATGAATAATGATGTCAAATGGAAGGTAAACGTGAAATTTACAATTATTATAGATGTTAGATATAACTGTGTATTTGTGGTGTATAACTGTTTAAACATAGTTAAAAGGAAAATTAGTTACTATAAAAATGATAGGAGTATTTTTTACAATTTTATTTGGTTAGGTTTTTTAAAAAAGAAATAATACTTATTTTATATTTTATATTTATGATTTTTGTATTAAATAATTTTTTGTACTTAGAGGATTTTATAATTCATTTTTAAGATTTTGTTTTTAAAAGTTATGATTTTCTTTAATAGTTCCATTTCTTTACTATCTTTAAAAGTTACTATTGTACTTTGGTATTTGGTAGATTTGTACACTATTAGAATACTCTTTGACAAATGCAAATTTCTACCGTACTTAGCAAAGTGCATCCTGACAAGGAGAAAACCATATTACAAACTTTTGTATAAGTGGCTTACAATGTTCCACGATGTTATTTGGTGGCAAGAAAATATTCGTGCAGAAGATGGAGTCACTATTTTTGTCACGTTCCGAGTATTCAACAACAAGAACCTGAAAGATGATGGAATGACCATTGACAAGATATATAACGCTCGGATCCAACTAAGTTACAATAATAACCCTTTTGGCGGAAGACATTTCCATCAAAGAACAAGTGGACTAGCAGTACTCAATGAGTTTGAAGAATCAGAAATTGACAGAAGAATTTTTTTGTCCACATGCTGCACACTGGCACAACAAATATTTATCCATCAGAGTTTGTAAGAGATGTGACAAATACTAGTTATCTATCATGAGCAGTACGCATGGTTAGACAGCAACCCTGACCATCCAATTTAACGGGTTGAAGGAGAAAAGTACATGACAAGAAGGTACATTTTGGACCAAAAGATCTATGATATCATAGAGCCATCAGACAAAAGAAGATGACACGTAAGACGAGAACAACACCTCTAATTTAGAGATAAGAGAAACAATGAAAATAAAAAATATTTTGCCAAAATATCATGTCAATTAAGTTTGGCAAATTATTAAGCAACTAAGAGCATGTTTAATGGAGGAGGGATTCTTAGGGTGGGAATCTTAACAGAATATAAGAAACCGTCTCTTAACTTTTAACGAAAAAAATAAAAATCGGCTCTTAAATAAGAAGCCCCATTAAATATGCTCTAAGTGTAGTATTTATGAAGCAACTATGTGTGATATGTATTAAACAACTATATGTGGTGTATATTCAGGTGCGAACCCATAAATTTATTTTTTTGGGTTCAAACTAGGGTTCAAACGAAACCAAAAACTTAATTAAAAATATTTCATAAGTCATTCCAAAACGTTATAATCCTACAAAAGCATCCTACGATCTTTCATATCTTGAATTTTTTTCATCGTTGGTTCATTAGTAACAGTCTCAAATACATCTTTTTCAATATAACAAACTACATAGTCATTAAGAAACAGATCGCCAATCCGATTTCGTCGATCTGTCTTCACAATCTTCATTGCAAAGAACATTTTTCAACGGTTGCAGTTCCGACTAGAAAAATCAAAGCTAACTTCAAAAGCCTATAAACCAAAGGATATGATTAATTTTTTTGTGTATCCTACAACGTACGAGCAAGGTCTCCTAGACTCTTTGAATGACTAAATCTTTCATCATGACGAAGATTGTCAATGTATATAGATAACTGCTGCTCAAGAGATATGCACTCTGTAAAACTAAAATCGTAAGGATTGAACTTGGCTAAATTCATCAACTTTGAATAGTAAAATTCAGAAAATGAACCAATGGGAGATAAAGAAGCAACACAAGTAAGCAACTCGGTGATTACCTTAGTAAAACGATCATTTAACTCTTGAAGCTGCAAATCCAAAACGGCATATACACAATTAACCTTGTAGTGATGCATGTTTTGTATTCCTGTTTTTTTTTTCTTTGGTCTCTTTGGATGAATAAAACCATCTTCCATATCAACCTTCTCAAAAACCTTATCCATCAAAGTATGCCACCCATTATCTCTAGAATCTTGGAGTTGACTTCACCAATGACATAGCATTCAAAATCTCTTGATCCATTTGTTGCAAAACCTTAGATAAGCTATCAGTAAATCCTAAAAGGTGAATCGTCATATGTAGATAAAATACAAAATCAAAGTTCTCGAAGTATATAGGAAGACCATATGCTTGTCGTCTTTTTGAGTCCTACAAGCCCTCAATATGTTTAAGCACATTGATGATGGGAGAAAATAACTCAATCAAACGCAACAAAGTTATATAGTGAGAACCCCAATGTGTCTGCTCTGGTCTCTGAATATCAACCTCTTGATTCAACCATTTTCTTGTGTTGATTTCACCATTAAGAATATTTTCCTCAGTCGATTTTCTGTGATCTTCTTGAATATGATACTTTCTCTTACATGAATCTCCAACCACATTCAACAATTGAGAAATCATATAAAAAAATCCTCCAACCTCAAAATGTTTTTTGCAACAGCCACAACAACTAATTGAAGTTGATGAGCAAAACAATAGACATAATAAGTTGAGGTGTTTTCCTGTAAAATCAGTGACCTTAGTCCATTGTATTCACTTTTCATATTACTTGCACCATCGTAACCTTGTCCTCTAAGTTTTTTAATGCTCAACCCAAGCTTAGCAAACAAAGAATCAATAGCAGTTTCAGATATGCTGAATATGTCAGCCACATGTATAATGCTAATGAATCTTTCTTTGATGATCCCAGTTTTATAAACAAACTCAAATACTACCGCCATTTTTTCTTTATCAGAAACATCAGCAGATTCATCAACCAGCAAACCAAAAATATCATGATCAATTTCTTCAATAAAAGATTTGATTACCTCTTCTGCAAAGCAATGCACAATATCTTTCAAAATCTTCGAAGACACCATCTGATTATTTTTTGGAGCATTTTGTAAGACAACCTTATTCACAACTTCATTTTGATCAGAAGTGCATTTTAGAAGCTCCATAAAGTTTCCTTTACTAACATATGTTTCTGACTCATCATGACCACGAAAAGGAAGATCTTGTCGCAACAAATATCTGGAAACGTCAACTGAAGCATTTAACCAAATCCGATACTCATTCTTGGTAATATCATCTTGCTTATGCAAATCATTCTTAATAGACTGACCTTGTTTTTTCACATTTCATAACTGCATTATTATAAAAACTATTAACTTGCCCACATGCTCTTCGAGCCTGCTAAACTTCTTCCAATTAGAAAAACCTTCATTGGTCCATGCATCAGTTTTTCCGCCTCTTCCATTATTATCTCTAAGCAAGTAACAACATAGACAATACACAACATCTTTCTTAACATTATAATATAACCAGTTTTTATACTGGTCAAACCAAGCATGATTAAATCGCCTCATTGCACTTGATATTATTTTCTGTTTAAAGATATGATCACGAGGTTGACAAGGACCTCTAATCAAATATCTACGAATTACCTCGTCTCCTTGATTTGAAGGATATTCAAATACTTTTTTCCGATCAGTAGGATCCCATGACAAATCATCTAAATCACAAGATGGCCATGGCTCTTTTCTTTTCATATTCAAAAACGTTTCCATTGATTATGCTGAAACATATAAAATATATTATTAAAAAGATATAAAATATACATAAAAACAAAACAGAAATGGCATCTGACTATTAGATTTTCATCTATAAACTAAAGAACAAAAAAAAGTTCAATGGAGTAACTTGATTTTTTTTTTTAAATTAATGGTTACGTAAAACCAATTCAATTCTCGTAACATACATAATTGATATAAAATAAGTAAGAGACAATAAGTTTAAATGTAAAATCTGAACTTACATACAATGCACGATGGATTTGCAGAAGAGAAGAAAGTGATAATACGATAGAAAGAAATCTATGTTAAAATCAATGACAATTAAAATTAGGTTAAATATGTTAAAAGTGTTTAATAAACAAATAAAATTAAAAAAATTCTTTTTTTTTTTATGTTGGATCCATCGCCAAATTTATTGAGCTTTAGTTTGTAGGGTCCAAACATTTTTCTGTGAATTTAATGGGTTTAAAATATTCAAGTCTATAATAATGGCTTATTTGCCTAATAGTTATATTTGGAGTTAAAATTAGGTAAATGTCATTAGTTTTGACATAATGTAATTTCTAACATTTATGCCTCAACGTATCCAGTTCTATCTTTTTTTCTTTATAATTAGCAGATAAATAAAAGAGAGAGAGAGGGACGTGATTGATAAAACATAAGATCAAAAGCATCTGAAAACTATTGCACATAAAAAAAAACTATCCACGTATACGTTTATTAACCACATATATATGCACTGGATGTTTTATTTCATATCGTCAAAATAGTATAAAATTACAACCCCTACACAATTACCACAAACATATTTTTTATCACTGCTATCACTAAACCCAAATCTCAACCTCCACCTTCCAAATACTAAACCTTAAATCCAAATATAAACCATAAACCCAAATAGAATGAAACAAAATACATAGAATAGTACATATTGGTGAACGAAATAAAACACTTTTTATAAATCATCAAATGGAATGATACATGATAGGGTCAGTAAACCCAAACTTCAACCCCACCTTCCAAATATTAAACCTTAAATCCTTATCACTAAACCTTAAACCCAATATTGACCATAAACCCAAATAGAATGGAAAAAAATGCATAGAATAGTACATATTGGTTAGAAAAATATAACATTTTTTATTAATCATCAAATAGAATGATACATGATAGGGTCAGTAAACACAAACCTCAACCCCATCTTCCAAATACTAACTCCTAATTCCTAATTCTTATCTCCTAATTCCTAAACTCTAAACCCAAATATAAACCTTAAACTCAAATAGAATGGAACAAAATACATATAGTGTAGTATTATATTAAATAGTATCGTAGCAAAAAAATTTAATTTCCATTCTATATGCATTAAAAATAGATGATGTGGTACAAAACGCCACGAGTTACTTGCAAAAAATTAATAGATATTTTTTTTATTTCCAACAAATTGCATTGGTTGATTTTGGGGACAAAACATTATTATTACATAAAGTGGAATGTATGTATAGAAAAGATAAGATCTTTAGCTATTTATTCAATTATGTTTTTTTTTCTTTGGAAATTGGACTCTATAGACACACAAAAAAGCTTAATTAGTGAAATAGCCATTAACCCTAACAGATCAACACACGTCGTTATCTTTCCATATTAGTACTATTTTGTCCCTGCTACAACCGGTTAAACCTGCACAAAAAAGAAGAAGAAAAAAATATAATTATTAGGTGTAAAACTGTAACTCGTGGCTTACCATCCTTCCCACCTTCTTTTTCACTAATCTAAATAATTTTCTGGAAAGTGAAATGTCTCCAACAACGACTCCAGTCCTGCGTCGCCTTCTCCTCATCGAAATTTGCATCTCCTTCGTACTCTCATTCCAATCGTGTATTTTTCTTTGCATGTGCCATCCTCCGACATCATACAGCGTTAAAGTTGCAGCGGCTGTTAGTAACAGATCTTTCCTCTCCAACTTCACCAAGTCGATTCTTCTCAAATCTTTGGAAATACAGTAAGTTCTCAGGTGTTTATCTTTGAATCTCTTCATATGTTGTTATTTTTTTTTATTTGGGCGATTGTCGGAATTATGGTATTATAATTGGTAAATCTATAATTTCGATACCATTGCATGTTGGATCTGATTTTTGCATCGAAGTTAGCCAATTGATTTAGGGTTTTGGTTTCCCCGATTGTTCTTAATTTTGCCTTTTAGGGAAGATACATAGTAAATAGTATAGTAATAGTTTGTTATATGGAATAACATCTGTAAGATAACTTATCTGTGTGAGATCTCTTATGCCTATTTTATTTAAGATGGAATAGAAAAAACTATATGTACAAACTATTCTATTTGTGATGGAATAGTTTGTCAAACTATTCTATTTGAGATGGAATTGAATGATAAGTAATGTATGCGCTATAATTCTTTATCAACAATCATATTGTTTAAATAAAAAGCTATGCGGATTCTTGTTGTATGTGGTTGGTACATTACTATTTTATATTGATATTAGATTATAATCGAAAGAGTTTTCATTCTATTTAAACTGTGCAAAATGTTCTATATTATATCTAGTACATAACTAAAAATTTGCATCATATTATATAGGTTCTATTTGAGTTTATAGATCACTGATTAGGGTTTAGATTTAGTAAGTAGATTTTTTTGGGAGGGGGAGGGTGTTTTAGTATCTAAGCATAATAAAAACTAATGGACATGGAGTAAATTGCCCTTGATATACTATTTATAAAGATTCCATACTATGTCTAGTACGGAACGAGAAATTTGCAGCATATTATATGAATTATATTTGGGTTTATAGATCAGTGATTATGGTTTAGATTAAGTAATTACGAGTTTGTCTTGCGTTTTAGTATTTAATGGACTAAAATGACTCTTCTATTCTACTTATAGATGTTCCATAGTATATCTTGTACATAATGATAAATATGCATCATATTATATATATTCTATTAGAGTTTATAGATTAGTGATTAGGGTTTAGATTTAGTAAGTAGATTTTTTTGGGTTTTAGTATTTAAGCATAATAAGAGCAATAGAAAGGGAGTAAATTTTTCATGCTATACTATTTATAATTATTCCATACTATATATATAGTACAATACGAGATATTTGCAGCATATTATAGAAATTATGTTTGGGTTTATAGATCAGTGATTAGGGTTTAGATTTAGTAATAACAAGTTTGTCTTGCGTTTTAGTATGTAAGCATCTTAAGAACTAAAATAAAGTAAAATGGCTTTTTTTATTCTATTTATAGATGTTCCATACTATATCTAGAATACATAGTATGAACAATGTAAAGAAGATAGAATAGTTTAAACTTTTTCTATGTTATTGTAGCAACATTTCTACTATGTTATCCACCTTGTTATCAGGTTATCATGGATGACTTAATCTTTCTAATAAGATTGTTTGAAACAGGATTTGGCGATGTTGAATTCTTAGCAATTTGGGAAATTGTAATTGCTGAAAAGGGATGTCATGCATTACTTGTAATGTTTGTGCATTACATTCTCTGTAGTTTGTAAGTTTCTTATGTATTAAATTTTGTTTCAGGTTTGAAAACATTTGTAATATATAATGAAACAAAGTTAAACGGTAGTATTCTTTCCTTCTAAGCAATTTTGTACGGTCACTTGTAATATAGTCTTCTTTTGGACAAGGATTACAAATAAATTTAATATATATTTGTTTACTGAAAATTAAATAGTGTTATTACTTTATACCAATGTTTTAAATTTAATTTTATATAATTTTTATCTATAATTTCGTTCTCAGTTCCTCGCTATTTTACTTTTGATGCTCAAATTTATTGACTCACGATGTAAACATAATATATATGCAATTCTATGCTATTTTGAAAGGGTCTATATTATTTTATTGTCCATGAAATCTGTACTATTTAAAAACTTAGTTTTAGAGACTATTTATGTGCCATTCCATTTCTCTGCTATTTCAGTGATATGGAATAGAATATTTTGTGCATTTTTGCTTAGTGATTAACGTCCATAACATTTTAAATGATAACTTATGGGTTTATATTTCCTAACCTATGTTTAGTGATTAGGATTTATATTTGTTTACCTTTTGTTTAGTGGTGTAAGCAAAAGAAAGGGGTTAATCGCCAATGGATTGGGGTTTATATTTTCCTAATTTTTGTTTAGTGATTAGCGTCCATAACATTTTAAATGACAATTTATGGGGTTTATATTTCCCTAACTTATGTTTATTGATTGTGGTTTATATTTCTCTACCTTTTTTTAGTGAGGTAAACAAAAGAAAAAGATATAACAACTATTTCAAGATCTAGCTAATGGATTGGGGTTTATATTTTCATAACTTCTGTTTAGTGATTAGCGTCCATCCTCAATGTAGATGGTTACTTTCCTAACCCACCTCCTAATACCGTATGTAGTAATCCAACTTAAAAAGCATAATGGATTGGAGTATATTTTCCTAATTTTTGTTTAGTGATTAGCGTCCATAACATGCTAAATGATAATTTATGAGGTTTATATTTCCCTAACTTATGTTTATTGATTCTGGTTTATATTTCTCTACCTTTTGTTTAGTGGGGCAAACAAAAGAAAAAGATTAACAACTATTTCAAGATCTAGCTAATGGATTGGAGTTTATATTTTCCTAACTTTTGTTTAGTGATTAGCGTCCATCCTCAATGTAGATGGTTACTTTCCTAACCCACCTCCTAATACCGTATGTAGTAATCCAACTTAAAATGAAATATATGTTGATATGTTATACTACATAACCGTATGGAATAGTTCATAACGAAATAGCAAAGGAATCTAAAGGATCTGTAGATTATTTATAATCATTTATAAATACAATAGATGAATAGAAAAACGGAATGGAATGGATGACCTAGGTAGAATGGAACAGAAATAGGTAAATTGTTTCTCTATGTGCTTCATAAGTTTCGTGATTTAACTATCCTACAGAAAACCACCGTGTCATTTATTTTATAGCATGTAACCGGATAGTTGTTGGTGGAAGGGGGGTAAAACCAGATGAAAAGCATGCTAAATGTCAAATAATGCATTATGTCAACATCAGTGTTAGATCCTTATTTGACGTCTCAAATTTGGCTACTTCGCCAATAATCCATTTTTTCTTTGTCATACAGTTCAATTTCTCTATATTACCTAATAATGAAATTTTTTTTTATGTGATGTCAACTAACCCGACAACTTTCTATGTCGATCTACCCATGTGTGTATTGAAAGTCTTGTACTACCAATAAGGTTTGAAGAATGTTATAATCCAAGTCATATAAGTTGAGAGAATTGAATTTTAAAGAGTCACTTGAATCCTTTGTAATGTCATTAAGTCTTCTTACTAAACTAACTAGGGTAAACGTGTTATTTCCCCCACGAAAACTATCATATAGCATCAAATATCCACCGAACTATGATCTCGTGCCATATCTCCATGAATCGAAAGTTACACGCTTATTTCTCCCTGAATCGATAGTTCGAAACTTAATTATCCATATACTATGGTTTTTATTGGTTTATTGTTAACCATATAATTTAAACCAAATAAACAAGTTAATAATTCATTTTTTTAATCAAAAACGGGAAATGCTAATACACTATTCAAACATCACACTATTATTATTATCAAAGAAATTTTGAAAACTTTCATATCTTGAGAAAATTTGAAAACTTATTTTTTGATAAACTTGATTTTTGTTTTATTTTAAAAGTAGTTGGTAAATAATAAACCGGTTAAACCAATTTTTATGTGTAATTAAGTTCTAAACTATTAGTCTGAAGAGAAATAGATTTCGAACTATCGATTTGGGGGGAGGGGAAATAAGTGTATAACTTATAATTCGGGGAGATCTAGCTAATGGATTAGAATTTATATATCTTTTAAAAAATTAATAAAATTTTAACAATAATATCATTAGTTTCTTTTAGATATTGACAAATTTTATAGGTATTGTTTAGTTATAATTTTTAATAACTATACAAATATATAAAAATTTCTTAGTAATTTTATACAAATTGATTAACACATTTAACCAAAATAAATAGATTATTTTCTTTTTTAAATTCAAAATGTAAATATATTAATAAAGATCATTTAAATTAAACAAATTTATTTTTCCTAAATTTATACTTAATTAAATCAAATTTCTATTAAAATATTAATAAAATAATATATATATTAACAAATTTCATTTTAAGTATAATTTAATTCTTAAAAAGTCACTGCAGAAACCTAGTATAATGTGGATATCAATAAAACCAAACCAAAACAGAAAACATATCAAACCAGTCTATTCTAAACCGATAAATTATTTCACAATCGTAAAATTCTGCTCCAAAGCAACCAAAGATCGAACAACCTTATATTGATAATATCTTAAATTGTCGTAGAAGGTTGTTCATGTCTGGTGGTGCCATAAAATTGATTCGTTTATAGAAACCTTAATAGCATAAAAGAGAAACGCAGTTGAACACCTGTGTCTTCATCTTTCAACACTTAGGAAACGGTCTCTCTCGCAAGTTATATCTTCTTGAGCTTAGAGAAGGTCCCTGACTCTGAGAAGTAAGTGCTTTGAGTCCCACTGCCTAACCCTAAAGCCTGCTGAGGATTGCACAGCTCTATTCCCTGCAAAACAGAAAGCAAATTGGAGTTTCTAAAGTCAGACAACAACACTAATGGATCACAAAACATGAAACTTTTAAGAGAATTAAATGAAATCTTTTGTGTACCTGCACAGGAGTAAAAGCCAGACTCGATGTCAATCCAGAGGTAGTGGCCCCACCTGCATAGTTTCTTTCTTTCAGCCTGAAAAAGTCATTAATAAACATAACAACAATGAGATACACTGAAGAACAATAAAGATTAATAAAATACAAAAATAAAAAGTTGAAGAAACGGGTGAAATAGAGGTACACGTACTTTTTGGCGATCTTAGGGTTAATCTTCAGCTTGCTAGGAACACTGGATATACGCAGCCTGTTGCTCCCAGCCTGGCCAAGCATTCCATATCCTTCACCTAGTCCATCACCTATCATCACCATCATGAAGATCAAGTATTAGACTCAGTCCTAACGAAAAGAGGTTATTAACAAGCGTGTGAGGTACAAGAAACTTTACCAAGAGAGCTCTCTTCGGGTGTACCAAAAGCCATCCTGTTAGCAAGCTTCCTCATGTCTGTCACTGCATACCTGATTCGAAAAGAATAGTAACATAATGATTATTATTTCCATCTACAGTCATTAAAGCCCACAGAAAGTAGGATGAGAAGGGTTACCTTTCTTTCATTTTCCTTAGACGGCGACCACCTCTTCTCTTTTTAGGCTCGGAATCAGGAACAGGAAGTGGCTTAGGCTGCCTTGCAGGAGGAGGTTCTTGCCACTTCTCAATCTTCTTACGGATCTCCTCCCTAAAAGCTTTCCCATTTGTCCCCGATGGGTCTCCTCTAGTAGCATCAACTCTTGCTGCCAAAGTAGATTTTGCAGCCAAGATCCTACCTGCACGACTCTTAAGCGCAGGAGGCGTGCTTTGGTAAATCTCAGTCTGCTCTAGGTAACCCAGACGGGTCTGTGACGTTGCACTAGAGAACCCAGCCAGGTTCTTCCTCTTGTGGCCAAGAAGTTGAACATTACAGGCAGGCATTTTAGCAAGTGCTGACAAACCTCCAGCAGTACCCATCAGCTTAGCTGCAACAGCACTCCCAACAATGGCGGAAAGATTCGGTGCAATAGATCCCATCTTACTCTCAACAAAGTCAAGGACCTTCTTCCTCGCGGAATCAAGAGCTAGAGCTCGATCACAAGCCTCTAGAGTCTTCTGCAGGACATCCTCTGGCAGTGGGCTCCCTTTAGTGGTTAAGGCAGTGACTGAAACAACCATGATAATAGCAGATGGAAGAAGGCCTTCAAGATCAACAAGTGTTAAATCCGTCTCATTGCCTATCTTTTTGACAACGCGGGCATAATCAATAGGGTGGTTAACCAGCGATTCAAGCTCTTGAAACTTGAGTCTGTACTTGTCACGGATAAAGTTGTGGACGATGGCAATCTCATTCTCAATGTCAACTGAGAGCTGGTTGCAATCCACGATTAGCTTGTATTCAGGATCATCTTCTAGTACAGTTCCTTTTTCCGCTCCATCAGATTCCTTTCCGAGTGCCTCTTCAACTTTCTGAAAATACAAAAATGAAAAAAAAAAAAATATATATATATATATATATATATATAAATATACAAATCAGATTATATAACAGTTACATCTAGATTAACAAACCTGCATAATGTCAAGATATCTCTGAGATTTCTGGAGCTTAGAAACGGAGTCGAGATCATCGTAGTGAAGGGTTTCTAGGTCAGCCATGTCCATGTCAATATCTTGTTCATCCTTTCCATCTTCTCCCTCACTCTCATCCTAAAGAGATATAAGTTAACTCTCAAAGTAATAAATCAAAGACAGAGGAAATCAAAATTCTAGAGGCAAAATCTAACCAGTTCAGCTTCATTGTCAGATAAGTCATCAAGGTCTGCGAGGAAAGAATCTTCAAGGGTTGCCTACAATAGACCAAAGTATCAGACACACCCACCATGTAAGAACGACATAAAACTTCAAACAAATATCTAGCATCTAGGAAAACCCTAAAACTGAAATTCATATATCAAAACGAAGATTCGTGATTAAATGAATAAACGATAAGAGAGTTGATGAAATGCTTACCATAACTTTCACTTGGACCCAATAATCTCAGCGATTCCTCCTGCGGATTATGCGATAAAGAAAACCCTTATTCAGAAACCCTAATTTCTTTGAAGTTCGGAGGAGAAACAATGATTGGAGATGAAATTGAAGGAGAGTAGTCATCTCCTTCTTATTTTTAGTTTCAAAGTCGGTATTTCATAGACTTGGGCCTTAACTAGATGGGCTTTCTAACACCTAACATTCTTTTTGGAATCATCAATACTATTAAAAGGCCTTTTAAAAATTGTTTTAGCTTTCCAAATTTGGAAAGGTCACGTCACATATATAATAGGAGAGTTTTCTCTTCTCTTAAAATGTTCATCTATGAAGGGAGTGTACCCATATAATAATCAAATTATCCAAATTTTTTAAAAATGGCTAGGACTTTTGGTGATGGAGATGATGATTTCCAGATCCTGCTCTTCCTGATCTCAGTCCAGGACCACGACGCTTTCTGCTGCATCTCCATCATCACAAAGGAGACTATCCTACACTCCTTATGATCCAGGCGGTCTCTCTGATCTCCAAAAGTTATTTGGTTGGAGTATCTCTCACAAAACACCAGTCTCAGCACAACGAAGCCCCCCATCTGCTCCCTTAGGTGTTGTTCCATTGATTAATACATTCTTTGATGTACTGATCCCTTTAGCAATTCATGGATTCGTCTGCAACCATCTGTTGTGATCCAGATGTTTTGAGACAATCGTTTTCACCTGTACTATTTCCCGTGGTTAAGATCAACCCGATACCATCGTATGGGGTCCTTCAATCGGTCGAGATCTGCTCATATGGTAGATATAAAAAGGGAAATAAATCTTATATGATGACGATGACGATGACGAACCGATAAAGATCACAGAGAAAGATGATGCATTCATAATAAAGGAATCCTGACTGTCTCTGATTGGCAAGATCCTTAACCCCAAGAAGCAGAGTGTTGAGAAGTTAATCCAGACAAAGGCAAAGAAGTGGGGAATCCATGATAGAGTTACGGCAAACGATCTAGGAAATGGAAAGATTTTTAATCAACTTCAACATAGAAGAATATCTTACTGTTGTGCTTCAAAAAGGTCTTTTTCACTTCAACTATTGCATGTTTGTATTGGTGAGATGAGAGCCTATCATTCATGATGAGTACCCATGGAGCACCCTCTTATGAGTCACGTTCATTTGAATGTCATTGAACCTGCGGACAGACAGAAACCTGAGAAATATCGGAGGTAGATTAGGTCATGTCGATATCATATATCTTTCGGAGGGTCGTTTGCTTATTGATATCGACTTAAGAAGACCTTTAAAGTTTAAGAGGAAGGTACAGCGCCCTGAGGGAGAAGAGGTGACGATAAAAATCAAATATGATATACTCTTCAAGCATTAAAAAAATGGTGGTTTGATGTCACATGAGAAAGGCTACTTCCCAATTACATAGATTAACACTCGTCCCTAACCGGAGAGAGGGGATGTGTTCACTTGTGTGCAGCTACCACAACACAAGTCTGATCGACAGTCCTTACTGAGAGATCAACCTCCTAATAGGCGTGATCACAGAGGCAGTGATTACGGTTCTGGTCGTCAAGATTTGTTGGAGTCGTCTAAGCTTGCTAATTATCAAAGTAGCAGATGTATGGAGCTGTAATCTCGCCTGGCTGATTCACAAACTGCACACGATGGAAACTACAAGGAGGTGAGAGCTTATCAATCGCGCTACAGAGGTGATTCAAAAAGTTTCCCCAAACATTCTGATCAGATAATCAGAGGTGAAGATGATAAGTTAAGCAACAACTGTTCTCACTATGCCTATAAGCCGTATGATCGAAAGAGAGATCTGACTTCGCGTGAAAAGACAAAGAAAGGAATGGCATTTCTGTTGAAAAAGTAAAGGATGTTCCTGCAACATTTCATGCACTTGTTTCTTATGAACAAGTACCTGAAATCACAGATTCTTTACAACCGTGTGACTCTTGTTACCGGAAAAATGAGGGACTAGAGAAAAGTCAACATTGTCAAAGAAAAAGAGTGGCTAGTACTATTGTTTGCCCGGCTATTAAGATACCATCAATGGAGGAAATTGTGGTTATTCGCAGTAGGAGTGTGGCACGTTTTCTCCACAAGCTTATGGGAATAACGTAGGAGACGATCAGGTTATTGAGGCGTTGAGTGGTATGGGACTACAAGTAGCTGATGATGATGTTATGTTAGCTGGCAAGCATGACCTTTTAGGTGATGAACTCATGACTTGGAAGCAGCGACACATTCCTCATCCGAAACTGTTGCTTCAAGGTCTAAACCATCTACCAAAGCTTCAAAAAGTTCGAGGAATAGTTACAAAAGGAACACTCAGATGGGTATCCAAATAAAAAAAATCGAAGTTCCTCCGTCGGGGTTCTCCACGTCTGCGATCGGCTATCTCCTCTAATCAGAGATTGCCAGGTGACAAAGATAAGTCCAGACATTCTCATCATAGTTCTAAGAAGGCACGAGTAAGTTCAAACAAGGAAGATGGTTTGATGGGATCCAAAAATCCATCCACACATCATCCATGAAGGCAATCAGTTGGAATTGTCGAGGGATTGTGAACGACCTCACATTTCGACTCCTTACAGAGATGTGTCAGAAGCATCGTCCAAGACTTGTGTTTCTTTCTGAGACAAAAATAGGAGGCTGCTGTTGCAAAACATTTAGGCCAACTTAGGATTTGATCGTTTGTTTACCATTGGGTCACTTGGTCTCAGCGGAGGTTTAGCTTTATTTTCTATGGATGAATTTCAAAGTAATGTTTTATTTTCAAATAACAGAATGATTAACGTAGTCATTGATGGAATGTAAGTCTTTATGAGGTTTGTTTATGGTGTTCATGTGTTAGAACGTAGAGATTAAGTTTGGGGACGTCTTACGCATTTCTCGACAACAAGATATGGACATTGGTTTATGATAAGAAATTTTAATGAAATAACTGACCACAATGAGAAAGAAGGTGACAAAAAACGTTCAGACAACTCATTTCTACCTTTTAAATAAATGCTAAGTGATTGCGGGATGTTGGAATTCCCATTTACTGGTGAAATGTTATCTTGGGTGGGATAAAGAGCTGGAAGAACCACCATCAGATGTTGTCTATATAGAACAGTTGGAAATGAGGACTGGCATGAGAAAATTTCTCATTTTATGGTAAAGTATATGAGACTGTGGGGATCGGATCATCGTCCCATCCTAGCAGACATTCTCACTATGAAAATGAGGAAGTCCAAACAATTTAAATTTGATACAAGGTAGCTGGATAATGAGGAACTAATGCAAGTCATTCTTAAGGGATGGAAGTCTCCAGATCTTCCACTGGACACAAGCATTATGGAGCATATCTCGAACTGCCGTAAAGCTCTGAATGACTGGAGGAGACAACATAACTTGAACTCAGAGAAATGTGTGGAGGAGCTTACAGTTAAGGTGGAGGAGTTATATGCTAATGATGACGCCACAACTGAGGAAATAGCAGCAGCCCTAAAAAAATTATCCAATGCTATTAAGACTGAGGAGATGTTCTAGAAACAAAAATATCAAATTTTCTGGTTAAGAGAGGAAGATAGAAATACAAAAGTTTCCCATGCACTCACAAAGCAAAGGAGAGAAAGGAACATAATTACACAGCTTCTGGACCCTGCTGGAAATGTTGTTCAAGATGAGGAAGAATTGGTAGTCATTGCTACTAGTTATTTTCGACAAATTTGAGTCATCTAATCCAGAAGATATCGAGGAAGCACTATCTGAGGTATCTACAACGATTACTGATTCGATTAACGCCGATCTCACCCCTCCCATCATTGAATAGGAGGTAAAATTAGCACTTTTTTCTATGCACCCAGAGAATGCCCCAAGACCGGATGAGATGAAAGCTCTCTTTTATCAAAAATTCTGGGATATATTAAAGGATGATTTAACTCATATGGTTAATAAATTCTTTTTGATGGAACTATGGTGAATAGAATAAATGATACAAATATATGTCTCATCCCGAAGACAGATAAACCGATAGAAATGGGACAGTTCCGACGCATTAGCGTATGTAATGTCAGCTATAAAATAATCTCCAAGGTCCTATGCCACATATTAAAAAAGGTTATACTAGACATAATATTTGAAATCCAGTCAGCTTTTGTTGTTGGAAGGCATATATATGACAATATTAGGATAACTCAAGAAATGTTTCATGCTCTGAGAACTAAGCTAAGTGGATGGAAGAAAATGTTGGCAATTAAAATGAATATGAGTAAAGCGTATGATAGGATGGAATTGTCGTTCATTGAGGCAGTTATGTGGAAGATGGGTTTCTCGGAAACTTGGATACTCTGGATAATGCGCTGCATTACTTCTTTTAAGTACAAAGTGCTTATGAATGGCCAACCAAGAGGTAATATTGTTCTGGACGTCAAGGTGATCCTTTGTCTTCTTTCATTTATAGTATATGCAAGGAAGCGCTCGTTAGCCTTCTTAATCATGCAGAGAATCAAGGAAAGATAACGAGGATGCGTGTTACACGCGCGTGTCCATCGGTATCCCACCTTTTCTTTGCTGATGATATCTTGTTCTTTTATAAGGCGGAGCCACGTGAATGTGAAGAAGTAATGAAAGTGGTCAGGAAATATGGACAAGCCTCAGGACAATATATCAAATTTGATAAATCCTCTATGCTCTTTGGCAAGAGAATTGGTGCAGATGTGAGACAATAGATTAAAGATACCTTATGGATCCAAAATGAAGAAGGGATAGGAACCTACTTAGGCATACCATAAAATATTAGTGGTTCTAAATACAAAGTTTTTGCATTTCTCAAGGATAAACTAAGGAACATAGTAAACGGATGGACATGCATATGGATTTCAAAAGGAGGAAAAGAAGTACTGATTAAATCTATTTTGCTAGTCCTTCCGACATATGTGATGTCATGCCTTCTGCTTCCACTGGAGAATTGTGAAAACTTTGCAAGTGCCATTGCACAGTTTTGGTGGAGTTCAAATTCACCAAAAAGAGGAATTCACTGGGCAAAATGGCAGAAACTCTGCTTACCAAGAGATGAGGGGGGGGGGGATTGCCTTCCGTATGATTCATGAGTTCAATTTGGATTTACTAGCAAAACAACTATGGAGGCTAACCCAATTCCCGGACTCATTAATGGCTTGAGTTCTGAGGGGCAGATATTATAGACAGAGATCGCCTTTGCGAACAATCTTTGTCAATAGTCCATCTTATGTGTGGACTAGTATCTCATCAGCCAGAAGTCTTCTTCTTTGGAAATCAGACATAAAATACATTCTGGTTATGAGGTTAGAGTGTGGGAGGATCCTTGGATCCCGACATTACAAGCCAGACTGGCCCATTCTACAACTCAAGTTTTGCATCCGAATATGAGAGTGAGTAGCCTTACCAATCAGGAGTCGAAGGAATGGGATGTGGGACTACTGGAGAATTATGTGGCAGCAGAAGATATACCTTTCATAAGGAGCATGTCTATAAGCTCAAAGCATCGTCGAGACACTTTCTGCTGGAATTACACTAAGAATGAACAATACATTGTTAAATTTGGATACTGGGTTGCTCGAAACCTATTGAAGAATGAAGAAGAGATGGAGATAAGCGAGCCAAGTATAACCAAGCTCCAAACCTTTTCTTGGAAAGTAAAAGCCCCCAGAAGATACACCATCTTATGTGGCAACTGCTAACTGGTCATGTGGCTGTTACGAAAAATTTGAATCACATGAATATGCGATGTGATAACTATTGTCCAGGATGTGGGGAGCCAGAGGAAACAGTCATGCATGCCATGTTCGAAAACCCTGTTGCTTTGCAAGTTTGGGCACATTCGGCAATGCCATCAAGTCCCAACATTTTTTCGAAAGGAAGCATTTTTGCCGATATTGATTATATTTTCTGGAGGAAGAAAAATATTGTTGAGCCAGAGTTAGGCAAAGATCCTTATCCCTGGATAATCTAGTATATTTGGAAGGCTCAAAATGATAAATTATTCAGAGGAATCGATAGAGATCCGTTGGAATTAGTCCGATATGCGGAAAGTGAATGTCAAGCTTGGCATATTACAAACGAGATGGTATACCATGTCGCACATAAGCATAATAGTAATGAGTTTCAGGTCATAAGCTTGGAAACTATATGTATGGTGGATGGTTCCTGGACCTCCACTACTCAATTTAATGGATGTGGTTGGGTGTGGATGAATAGTCTTGGAAAGCGTCAGCTCATGGGTATGCGAAACTTAAGAAGGACAAAGACTGCATTGCACTCAGAAGTAGAAGCACTGCGATGGGAAATGTAGAACATGCTTCAACATTCATCATGTCAGCGCTTTGGAAGAGATTCTAAAGACCTGGTCGCGATGATAAAGAATCCTGGATATTGGCCTAGTTTTGCAACAAAATTGGAGACAATCAAGACACTATTCATATGTTTTTCAGCCTTCGAGATATTTCATATTCCAAGAGCTCAAGACGGAGTTTTGGACTCTGTAACTAAGAATGCGAGATCTTTCCATAGAAAACTCTGTTTTGTTGGTTATTCTATTTTGGTCTGGTTACCCCCTCAAGTCTGAGTAATAGAATAGCCGTTTGATGTCAAAAAAGGTGTCCACTGAAAAATCTGCTATTATATTTGTTATGTATGTATCATAAAAAATCATCGAACTCCAAGACCATTTAGTAAAAATCTAATGTTTCTTTCAACTAATTGATCATCTCCTAGCCGTTCTCTTCGTTGTCATTGTTATCATTTTTCAGTTTGAAATTCTTCGTTACCACAAAAATTCTGAGTTATTCAATATTTTTTTTGCTCCTTCCTTCATGGTTTCGTTCCAACTCCCTATGTTTCTCCGCCAACGTCCTTCATCTTATCTAACATCAACCAAATCCTATAGCCTCACAGAAGAAGATAAATCTATGTCTCCCGTCTCCACCAAAAAAGTCTCATATCGTTCAGGCGGGAAGGTTTCATGCGGTGGTTCTATGGTCGGTGCTTTAGCAGTTGTCTCCGTCTGGTTTACTGATGGAAGCCAAGGTTTGCAAACAATGGAGGGAAGAATGATAGGATGTTGAAACCACAGAGGAGCTTCAGATTAGTTTCTGAAGAGAGCTGAAATGGGATGTGGTTGCTCCTTATTGCAAAAGTGTCTTTCGGACTATTGGACTCGTTTTTCAATCAATGAAAAAGTGCACTTGGTGTTTAAATCAGATTTTTAGGGTATGGATTTCAAAATGTGTAATTAATTTGAAACTTCTAGCTACGGTTTAAGGTGTGATTGTCCACCTTGTGTCTTGTGACGTCAAACTTTTGCTTTCTTTTGCTATTCTAATTATAGCGCATCGTCAGGTCGATTAAGGATTAGATTCACTATAATGATTATTTTATTGAGAATCAGATTAACGTAAACTTTCAGGTGGAGAATATGATCAAGCTCTGTTTACTCGAAGCTCTACTCATTCATTTTTTATTCTGCTTAAATGCATATGCAACAACCGATGTTTACATGGCTCTTATGGAGTCAATCTTCATGGTCACTATAATTTCAGGCATTACTTAATTTCCCTCTTTTTATTTATAAAATCTAATATACAACTCAACTTTATTTTAGTTTTTTTTTCTGTTAAGATCTCTTTATTTTCTTTAATCCTTTGCTTATTGGAATCCGTTTAGCTAATAGTCTATACATATGAAAGTTTGATGCAGTTTGTGTCACCTGAATATTTTCATCAGGAGTTTGGATCTTTTCTCTTAGGTGGTTCATACCAATTAATGTTCTTCTCACATTCACCACTGGTTCTTTATTAAGCTGGGTTGTTATTCTCATCACTAAGCCTCCTTCGCATCTTCACATATATATAACACATATGTAATTTTTGTTTTATGATTTATTTTATCATATATTTTTGTTTTCAAAAAAGAATTATAATATTCTTAGTTGTAAAAACTATGTCTTTGAGGAGTGAAATCTTTGTCCAATCTTGCAGCCACACAAGAATAACTTTTGTTTTATGATTTTTTTTTTACCTGAAGAAAATAGCTATCGATTGCTTGCAAGTAAACAAATGGTTGGTTTGGTTTTGTCTGTTTTGCCTAGAAAAGAGTTGATACAGTATATCTCATCTTAGGCTACACTCTGTTGGAAGAGAAGTCATGGATCACTTGGGAAACAAGGTAACACAACCTTTTCTAAAAATTCAAGACTATACTACATGCTTGTGCTTTTACAGGGAAGCATTGCTATAAGAATGTCACTGCACTGGACAAGCTTTTGCTTTTGTTTAGCTATTTGATTCTGGTGAGAAAGGTGACAAGATGAGAAGAACCGCAGATGTAGCTGAGATTCTGAAATGTACACAATTCCTAAAAATCACTAAAAGCCCTAATTGTTGATCACCCTAAAGAATCGTTGATCATGAGTACGTTTCTATGAAAATAAAAAAATTTTGTTTCTATAAAAGCAAATAAAGAAAAACTCTAGAACCATGTTTTGTGGTGTGTTTGGATTCTTAGAAAAATCTGCTTTTTAATTTGGAATGTTTACAAGTATGATCGTACTTTATGCATATGACAAAGAATATAACGAACTTTCTTATATTGCAGGAGAATCGTGGTGTTCAGATCACAGATAGCTTGAGCAATCTTTGCAGTTTAAGTAGATGTGAAGAGTCTAAACAAAGGTATATTCAGGAAAGGTTATTCTTGTGCAGCTGCAAGATAGGTCGAAGATTGCACTCCACAAAGGAACAAAAATACCTAGATTGTTGATATGTAAATGTATCATTGTGATCCTCTCAGTCTACGCTTAGTTTAATTTGTTAATAAATTTTTTTAAAGTATATCCATATTCTGATATTTTCTATTCTCTGTGTTTGGTGTCCTGAATATGACGTTTTGTTTATGTGCTATTTTCTTGCAGGCCGCTTATTTGTAAATGCTTAATTCGTGACACATTTTATTTTGACAAAGACAGAATACCATTTATCTTAGAAGTTTTTTGCGTTGGAGAAGGCAAACACAAGTACAAGTGTGGTTCCAATGTTTTTGGAAATGGTGAACATGTTTTGTTTGTTATTCTGATCCATTCTTATATGAACTCAGCAATGTATCTATCTATCTGATTCTGAGGAAAGCAAAGGTGCCAGAAGAAAATAATAAGTGACTTCTTAGTCAACCAAAGAAGAGAATATTACCAAATTTGGAATAATTAACATTATTTGAAAATAAAACATCAAATAAACCCCACAAAGTATACTACTCTACCACAATAATAATCATACACAACACGAAACAAATAAATTAACCACATTTCATCACTCCACCTCAATCCTATTAATTTAAAATTTTGGGCAAATCAGACCATGGCATCGCCTCCACATATATATAGAGAGCAAAAATTACGTCCAAGACACAACGTTTTCGCGGGGCGACGCCCCTAGTTACAATAAGAAAATCACAAAAAACCTTTATAATGATATTTAATTACACTTTAAACTTTGATTTTATTTGACTAACACTTTTAACCTTCAATTTGACATTTCTATCATAAAAAAACTTCCAATCAGGTTACTTGTTTTTCAAATCAAATAGATGACTAGTATCGATCTCTCTTTTTGGCAAAAAAAGTATTTAATTACTTTAGTAAAATAATTAAATCTTTAAAATCTATTTAAAAATCAAAAATTAATATTTCAAACTAAAAATATAATTTCAAAGTAAAAAATATGGAAAATTAAGAGGTGAAATTTATTAGCATTTAGATTGTGATCACCACAAAATATGCCAACAAACAAAATTTCAAGCTTCAGGCTTCCATCATAAAGCTTAAAATAGTCAATTATCTTAATCAACAGACGGGCTTAACTGCCTTCAACAAGATTACTGAAACCATCTTGACGATACATTAGTTGATAAAATAAACAAAATCTAGACGTAATTAAAATGACAGTTAGAAATTTGTTTTTTTTTTTCAAAAAATCCACAACTATCCAAATTATCTTTAGGTAGTTATTTTACTTCCCTATAAAAAGCTTTATTTTCTTCCATATTTCTTCATTCAAAAACGAAAAAATTCTTCTAAGTAAATATGGTTTCTCTAAGATATCTTTTATGTTATCTCTTAGTAAGAAGTGCATATGCCACAATCGTTTCTCATGATGGCCGAGCCATCACTATTGATGGTCATCGCCGAGTTCTCCTTTCTGGTTCGATCCATTACCCTAGAAGCACTCCTGAGGTATATAATCTACCATACATCAAACACTATGAGTGGTCTTAGTCTTCTACGTTTGCTATTATATTTGTTTTTGTCAATTTGTTTAGATGTGGCCGGATCTTATAAGAAAAGGTAAAGATGGAGGTCTTGATGCGATCGAAACTTATGTTTTCTGGAATGCGCATGAGCCTACTCGCCGCCAATATGATTTCTCTGGAAAACTAGATCTTATTCGATTCCTGAAAACCATTAAAGATGAAGGATTGTATGGTGTTCTTCGCATAGGACCATATGCATGTGCCGAATGGAATTACGGGTAATATACTAAAACTGGATTTACTTAGACACTTTTAATGTAATATATATCAGTTTAACAAGTCACCTAATTAGCCTCTTGTATGGACATATAATCTTTTGATCGGTAAATAGTCCAATGAATAGATTTTATCAATCAATATACCAAAACTTATATCTCTCAAATGTCAATAGATAATTTCTTTAAGCGCATATTATCATAATGAGTTAGCTTCTTGTATTATGATTTTACAATTTCACATTTAATATTTCTGACTTGTGAATTGTCTGGTCATTTTAAACAGAGGATTCCCTGTGTGGCTGCATAACATGCCGGGAATGGTGTTCAGAACTACAAACAAAGAGTTTATGGTAATCTTACCTGATGATCAATATTCTTATCCAATATGTAGTATTGTTATTTAATTGAATTTCATATGGATTTTTTTTGTATAGAATGAGATGCAAAACTTCACAACTATGATAGTAGACATGGTCAAGAAAGAAAAGCTGTTTGCATCACAAGGAGGCCCAATTATTCTTGCTCAGGTTAGCGATCTAATTTTGTAATACATTATTGGTGTCGTAATGTTATATACAATTATTAACAATTAATATTTATTTTACTAATCATGTAGATTGAAAATGAGTATGGAAATGTAATGGGACCATATGGAGAAGCGGGTAAAACATACATTAAGTGGTGCGCAAATATGGCTCAAGCTCTTAATGTTGGTGTTCCATGGATAATGTGTCAACAAAATGACGCTCCTCAACCTATGGTAACTAGATCAATCTGGTTATAATGAAAATTTATTTAATATATTTAAAGATTAACTATTTTAAATAATTTTCTTTTATAGTTAAACACATGTAATGGCTTTTACTGTGACAATTTTGAACCGAACAATCCCAACACTCCTAAGATGTGGACAGAGAATTGGACCGGATGGTTAGTTTTATTTTCAGTATGTTTAAATATGTTTTCTTATTTTTGTAATTATTTTATCATAAATAGATATATCATGTCTTATATTTGTTTAGGTTTAAACAATGGGGTGGTAAAAACCCTCATAGAACAACCGAAGATGTTGCATTTTCTGTTGCAAGATTCTTCCAACGAGGAGGAACTTTTAATAATTACTACATGGTAAAAATATTAATGAATATTTGATGTATTTAATTAAATAAGCACAAAGAAAATCATCATAAGCTAGGAAAATTAATTGAATGGTATTGTTTTTTTAGTACCATGGAGGCACCAACTTTGATAGAACTGCAGGTGGTCCATACATCACAACTTCGTATGATTATGATGCTCCCCTTGACAAATATGGTAAATTTAAACTATATTCATATTAAAACTGTTTTAGAAGTTTCTATTTTTACTAACATGGGAAAATCTAATAGGTAATCTGAACCAACCAAAATACGGACATTTGAAAAAACTTCATGATGTTCTTCATTCTATGGAGAAAACTCTCACATACGGCAACATCTCCACCATTGACTTTGGAAACTCCGCATCAGTAATATTCTTGTTATATTTTATCAGTATAGTACATTTTATTCTTAAATTAGTTACTTATCATGAACATATATATATAGGCAACAATTTATACAACCGAAGAAGGATCAAGCTGCTTTTTTGGAAACGGAAATGAAACTTCAGATGCAAAAATTAGTTTCCAAGGAGAATCTTATGTTGTCCCGGCTTGGTCTGTTACCATTTTAAAAGATTGCAAAACTGAGGCTTATAACACCGCCAAGGTTATTTCTTTTTCATACTAACAAGCATTATTCATTCAAAAGTTATAACTAAAATTTCTTGTTTTGTTGGTTTTTATTTTATTTTCAGATTACCACTCAGACTTCGATGATGGTTAAGAAACCAAATGAAACTGAGGATGACCCTTTAACTCTGAAATGGTCATGGAGACCAGAAAACATGGACGATTTCCTTTTGAAAGGAAAAGGAGAGTCTACAAAGAGACAACTCTTAGATCAGAAAGTAGTAAGCAATGACCAAAGTGATTATTTATGGTACATGACTATCGTCAAGTTTAGAAAACGAGATCCAGTTTTTGGTAAAAACATGTCTCTTCGCATCAATAGTACTGCTCATGTCCTTCATGTTTTTGTAAATGGGCAACATATTGGTAAGTAAACTCATGTATATTTTTTTTTAAAATATCAACAGCAATAGCTTACCACAAAAAAAATCATTGATTTACGTTTTTAGGAAATCAACACGCTGAAAATGGAAAATTTCACTATGTCTTTGTGAAAGATGTAAAGTTTAAGTCTGGTCGTAATGTCATTTCTCTCCTTAGCATAACCGTGGGACTTAAGGTAAGTTCTAAATGTTGTGTTGTATTTTTTAAGTTAAGAAAACTTTTTAAGCTCTAACATAATTTTTTTTCTCAAATTTCTTTATAGAACTATGGTTCTTTCTTTGAAAGTGCGCCGGCTGGAATCACTGGACCCATTTCTATTATCGGAGGAAACGGTGATGAAACCATAGTTAAGGACTTATCGGCTCATAAATGGAGCTATAAAACTGGTTTAAATGGGTTTGAGAATAAACTCTTTAGAACGGAATCACCGTCTAAATGGTCTGTTGAAAGTGTACCATTGAACCGGTCCATGACTTGGTATAAGGTATGTAAATATTACTATTTATAAGATAACTAACCAAACACTTGTTGATTTAGTATCAAATCATATTATTCCATTTTTTTTTTCAGACTACGTTCAAGGCACCATTTGGAAATGATCCCGTTGTTGTGGATCTTTTGGGACTCGGAAAAGGTACGGCTTGGATCAATGGAAACAACATTGGGCGTTATTGGCCGGCATTCATTTCAAGCAGTGATGGTTGTTCTGAAAAATGTAATTATAGAGGGGCTTATCATGCTGAAAAGTGTCTGACCAGTTGTGGAGAACCAACACAAAGATGGTACATTTCTACATCTTATTGGGCCCAGATTCAAATATTTTAAAGTTAAAGCCGAAAATTAATATTTATCAAAATCTGTTATTTCTTTTCTTGAACAGGTACCATGTTCCTCGTTCTTTCTTGAATGCTGAAGGAGATAACACACTAATTTTGTTTGAGGAGATGGGAGGAAACCCATCACTTGTTAATTTTCAAACTACAAGAGTGGGAAGTGTATGTGCTAATGTCTATGAGAAAAATGTTCTTGAGCTTTCATGCGATAGGAAACCCATTTCTGCCATCAAATTTGCATCTTTTGGTAACCCAGATGGCAATTGTGGATCTTTTCAAAAGGGAAATTGTGAAGAAATTAACAATGCTGTTGATATCCTCACACAAGAATGTGTCGGAAAAGAGAAGTGTTCCATTGACGTCTCTACGGAAAAGTTTGGATCACCAGATTGCGGCGGTGCTACTAGAAGGCTCGCTGTTGAAGCTATTTGCTAATTATTTTTTCTATATTTATGGTGTTTTTCTTTATCATATTTCGAAATTATGTTGTGCTTTTCATTTTCAAAGATTTAGATCTCTTAATCGATACCAGTGGTGGTTTTATTCAATGAATGATCAAATTATTATATACATTCTTCGTAAGCATCTTCTTCTCAACCATCCTCACTCTCTCTCAAAATAAGATAATTGTTCTATTCAGTATTTATTGTTCTCTCTGCTGTTTATATTCATATCTTTCTTATCTACTGCAACATATTTACTCCCACAAAATTTTACTAAACATTAGCATTTTGATGAACTAATGGCACGTTCATTCTCTTGGCTATCAAAATTTTCTAATGAACACAATTTAGAAAGATTTTTGATACAAGAACATGGAGTAACAAATTCTTCTAAATAAATGTCTTGGCTATCAAAATTTTCTAATGAACACAATTTAGAAAGATTTTTGATGCAAGAACATGGAGTAACACTTTCTTCTAAATAAATGTAGTCTAAGTACATTATATCACATTTATCCATTTTATACTTTTTTTATTTGTACTTTTTCTTAGAAAATCTCATGGATATTGTATCATATCTCTTTAATGTAGTTGTTAGTGAACGTTCAAGAAAATTTTCATAGTGTAAAAAAATCATCACAAATGACAACATATTTCATAAAAGTCAATTTATATTGTTTCTTGATAACTTAAATGTTTAATGGCATGAAAGAAATCATTTTAAAAATTTATGATCTTTAAATTATGACTATATGTAAATTTTATTATAACTTCAAACTAAAAATTAAAGTAATAAAATAGTCAAAAATCAAATCTAAATGCTAAGGTTTGAAACTTTAGAACTGAAGATCCATGAACTGTCCACCATCTTAAAGGTTCTAAGATAATTCAATCATGGGTTGCATCAAAATCTTCTAAGCTTAAAAACAAATTATAATATTGAATGTCAATCCCTCTCTTTCATCTTGATTTGGAAATACTTCATGATGCACTTTTTCCTTTCTCTCGTAATCTCCAAATCTTGATGTGGACATTTTCTATTGTTCTCTTCTCCAAGCCACTGTGACCTATAATATCCAACAAAATAAACAAGAATAATGTTACTTAAATAACTATCGAAACTGTTTAAATTTTAGTTTGTAAAAAAAATGAATCAAATGAATCTATATTATAAAAGTTGAGTTTCAAGACTCCTTAGCGCGCCACATCAGCATCATGTGGGACCCACTTTTAAGAAAATTGTGAAAAGTATCAAACCCATGATTCAAACCCGGGTTATTAAGATACAAACACTAACATTCATACCATTAAACTAAAAGATAACTTGTACATTGATGGCCGAAATTAATATATATTTATGAAAGAGGGAAACCCTTGCTTCTTTGGCTTCCTTTAAAGGTCGGGCATGCAAGTGTATTATGAGTTTCATTTTCAATTGGGCTTCATGACATTATATGAATAAAATCCTCAAGCTTACAACAGTTATATTTTTTCTATATTGTAAACGTCGTCGTTTAATATGAGTTAAGATTCCTTTCATCATTATTGTCTCAGACAGGTCTGAATTACAGAGCTACGCCGTGTGTCTGTTCGTAATCTTTTTTTTTCACCGGTGGACTCTTCATTTCCCCATCTTACATCGATTGATCTCAAATGTTCCTGATTTGTAGCCCCTATGTAAACCCTATATATATGATTCTCATCTTTGATAAACCCTATCTGCATTTCCACAAAATTCATCGATTCCTCGTAAATTTAACCATCTTCTAGAAAATGTGTCTTTCTGCTTCTCCAGTTCCTAAACCTAGCGTCACCAGCGTCCAACATACAACCTTCGAGTTTCTCTTCATGTTAAGGTAAACATAAACCATACCAACCAAATTAACATATAGAACCTCAATCATTTAGTATGGATTTTCGTAAACGAAACTAATAACAGTAGAAACAAAGTAATACCACAATTCAAACCTTCTTATTGCAGGTTCTGAGAACGCCAAATCAACAGAGGTTCACGTAGTAAGGAATGCAGAGGAGACAACTTTAACTGAGGTGAGCAAATCTCTCTTCCATGTCGTTATAGAAAAAAATATAGTTTCACAAACTGATACACTAAAAACGCAATCAGGCCAAAAATCGCAAGAGCTTGTCACACTGCTGAAGACGACAAGGAGAAAAAAAAGGGGGAGTAAATGGTTATTCCAGTTTCAGATCTAAACTGAGACTCAAGGGTCATCGAATTTCAAGCCCAATCATTTAAAAATCCAGCTACTACGTTTTCATTATGTTCGAATATAGATCTATATCAATTTAAACTTTTTAATCCACCATTCCCATTTTTTTGAATTACCACAAAATATTTTTGATAGATACCAAAAAAAATAACTATCTTATTAATACAAGTATATGATTATATGAAATTATAGCATTATTATAGCATTATTAAACTACAATTATATATTTTCAAAAACATGTCAGGGCACATTAAGAAAAACAAACTATATTTCTTTTCGGTTAACATAATTCATTTTGTTCGTTCTCATATTAGAGTTGTGTATTAACAAATAGCTATGTTCGGCTACATATGGTCATTAAATCGCTAATAACGTTAAAATCCGATTAAATCATACAAAAATGTAAAAATATGAACACGTATGAACGAATTCATTAAACACTCTTATCTGCAAATGAAACAGATCTTTACTCACTAATAAATATTAACCCCTAAATATTCCGCACAATCCCTTAACAACCATGTTTCCCCTTTCTCTCTTCAATCCATTACATTATATTTCTTTATATAATAAAAATCTTAATTTTTTTAAAAAAAAATTCCGATTCAATATTTAACTATAATATAGTACTACCAATCTACAAATTAGACAATAACAACCCAATAAACCACCCATCATGGACATGAAACCACTAATAACACAAATACTCGAGAAAATCATTACTAAAATAATATATGAATATTTCAAAGTATATGAACTCCGACTCATTTGTATACAACTCAATTCAATCGGGTTTTCGGTTAAACTCCGAACAAAAAAATATCCCAAAACAAATGACAAAATCCAATCCATAAAACATCACAACACATCATCACTGTCTCCGGCTCCGCGCTTGCGTGGAGGCTATGAACCTAGTTAGAATAAATTTATAACTTTCTTAGGATTTTGAGAATGTGTCATACAATGGAGAGGAGTTTTACTCTTACTCCAACTAGATGTCAAAATAGACTGGACAACATTCCAAAAAACCGAGCCATCTTCATACTTTTTTTCTTTCCTTTCTAAAGATAGCCTCTTTTCACAATCTGAATCATGGTTTCTCACCATTCATAAACCAGATGAAGTGAAGGCTTATAAATATCTGCAGCACTAATCACATTATATATCGACAAAGTGAAAAATAAAGCATATTTAATCTCATCCCAGAACATCTCATCTAATATATTTTTTCTTCACTACCGATGCTCTTTCTACACCATCATCTTTATAATCATCCCATTTAGGACTAATCACCATTTGTTGAAACCCAGTTTTTATTTTCTTGAATCTCTTAAGCATATCATCTGTTGAAACAAACCTGTAAAAAAAAATTTAATAATCTTATATTTTTTTAAAAAAATGTAATTATGATTGAACTTAACAACAGAGAACACAAACCTTGTAGAAGCAATTGTAAAGAGCCGAAGATCACAATGCTCTGTGAACATGACAAGTCTCACTCCACGGTTCATAATGAAGTTCTTGATCCCAGTAACATCCTCATTGATAGACTTTATCCAACAACAAGCATCATACACATCTTCATTGCTTCTTGTATTATAAACTGGGGCACATATGTTCTTGAGAGCAAGATTCAAAGTATGAACCATACATGGTGTCTAGAAGATAGTAGTAAACTTAGCTAAAATAAGTGCACCAGCTTTTACACAATTTGAACCATTGTCTGTGAGTACTTGATCTACATTCCCATGTACAATTCCTTTATGCATTCTATGATCATTTCTGCAATCACCTCACCAGTTTTTATTCCACCTTGAGTGTTGACTGCTCTTAACATCATTGGACCACTCTCATTTGCAGCGATCAAATTTAAGATAGGTCTTAGATGAGGATCTGACCAGCCATCACTAAATATGCTAACTCCTTTATGTTTCCATGAATCATTCAAAGGTTGCAAGTGCACTTCAATGTTATTTCTTTCTTTTTTTGGAGAAGTGTAGTCCTCAAAGCATTATAACCGGGGGGAAAATACCCTGAAATTTGTTTTGCACGCACATATGAATTGTGATAATGCAGATTTCTAGCAATGTTAAAAGACAGCTTTATTGTACAGAACATTCTTAATATTTCACCATGACACTGCTCCCTGGCCTGATTGTTAAATGCTTTTTCTAAATCTGGACCTATTCCTTTTCTCTTCTTTGAATCAGACTCACTTGTATCACGAAATTTGTAACTCATGTAATAGTCAAGAGAAGCATCAGATGTCTTTCTTGACAATGAAGGTAATGGAACTGGCGTAAGAGCTACATGTTTTATACTCTCCTTGCAATCATTAACCAATTTCTTCATGTTATCTCTTTGTGGAGTAACTTTCAAGCATCCTTTGCTTCCCTTAACCCCTCTTGTAAAAATGAGTCACAACAATAGTATGAGATACAACATATGTATTACTATAAAATTTTCCTTCAAACTTCCATGATCCCCCTCCTGATATCTTTTCGATCGTGCTCACATAAATCCATAAAGGTTTTTCATCATCCAAAGCATCATTATCAGATGGTTCATACTCCTGAAATTATTGTTAAAATCTAACCAACAAATCAAACGCACCATCTTGACAAAATCTTATCTTTTAATAATGCAGAAACTTTTCTAATTTGAAAAAATCATACAGAAATGATCGAAACTATAAAAAGGCAATTAAATTAAGAAAAGTTGTGATGATGAAGACTGGTCATTAAGTCTACACAAAAACAAAAACCCAAAACTAGATTCTCTGCACTTATTTAATATTAACATGAAACTTTAACTTTAGTTTCTAATCCAAATTGAATTTTACTTTCAACCATTCATTCATCAAACTATATGAAAAGAAGCTCATGTTCCTGTAAACGGCAAAATTTTATCATCACCTCAACACATAAAGAAAAGCATATGTCGTAAAGTCATTAAATCAATAGTTTTGTCTTCGTTTTCTGATGTCCATGTAACAAAATTGATCAATATAAAAAAAATCTAAAAATTAGCATGGTTAGTTCTTATGGTTCTAGTACGAGGAAGACGAAAGATGTCAAATACAAATGATAGTCTCTTCACTTTTTGATTAGGGATTTCATTAAGGAAATAAAACATAAAACCATTTATTTATTTTTTTAATTTACGATTCCAATATTAGGCTACTATTGTTTATTCATACAACATTTTGTTCAATTATTATTTCACAATTGACAATATTTTCTGAAGCCCATTTTCTGTTTCAAATGAAATTAAACAAAGCCTAAATGTAAGTACAAATATTATAAATTGGAAAAACCTAAATCCCAATTACAATAATAACTGTCTTATTGAAACTAATTATAAGTCCATATTTATTTTAATTGTATTGATATACCATATTATTAATTATCCCAGTTATCCATATTATATTAATAAAATTATTAAAATGTGATTTTTACGAAATTATTAAAAATAATTTGAAAAATGAGAACCAGAACCGAAAATAACTTAAAATTTTATTGAATTCCTAACATCGATATTCAAAAAAAAAAAAAATAGCCAAATCAAAACTGAACCCCAATTCATAAATACCTAAACAATATATATTTCTTTTGAAAAAAACCACCAACATGCCTAAACATAAAAAGAAAAAGAAAAAAAAAAGATAATTGGAAGTGAACCAAAAACGAACCTCGATGTATAAACATATTTAGAGAACAATAAAACATGTTTACAATTTTTTCTCAAAAACAAAATCCTGCGCTTTGTCAAAATCTAGTAAATTTATTAAATTAAAAGCACCAAAATGTTCATAGCACAAAAAAAGTTCAATGAATTCATGTTTATGTTGGGAGAGTCTGATTTACATAGTAAATTGGCAAACATTTCTAAATTGTTTAGTTTCCATGATAAGCTACATTATAAAAAAGTCTCTAATAAATTCTAAAATTTTTGTGGAAGCACCGTAGCCTAGTTGTTAAGGTTTAAAGGTTTCTACACCTAGGTTTGGGGTTCGAAACTCAGGCAACACATATTCTTTTAGTACTGCAGCCAGAGCCGTTCGTTGTGGTTGTCTGCTATGGAGTGGGTATGGCCATCTAGGGTGTTGTACATCCATAACCGTTCATCGATCCAAGTGTTTCCGGGAGAGTTTCATCGTGGTGTGGAGTTGTTTATCAAGATCGCATATGTTGCAGGTAGTTGATCATCATATGTCATAGAGTTAATGATTATATGATGATGTAATTATTACCTGGTTTTAAAAAAGTCTACAAATGATATGTTTGTAAGATAAGATTATTTTTGACCCACTCTTTTAAAGATACTATTTCAAATGCTGATTTAGAATATTCTGGAGCATAAAATTTCACATATCTTTTACTTAAACAAAAACAATGCTCTTTTTCTAGTTATCTCGAAGAAACTGAGCACTCTTTGGGTCATCAATTTGTGGGATGATCGGACCACAATCCGGGGTAAATTAGTGGATCAAGGTATGTACCCACTCTGATACCATAAAAATCAGAAATTTCTCTGCATTATTTATTGTTAACATTTACAAAGTGACATCTAGATACATATACAAAAATCTAAAACTATTAAGGAATATTTATAATCTTAGTCTATAATTATTTCATAATTGCAATATATCGTGAAAAATGGAAACAAAAATAAAATGTTGCAGTTTCACTAATAAACACAACCATATATTTTGAAATTTCATGTACACATATGAATATTTATAAAATAACTAAATCCTATTAATTGGTTAATCACTTTTAATAATTCTGTAGACATTTGATAATTTATATCTATTAAAATTAGGTAAAATATTAGATAACATTTTGTCTTTTTCTTAATTTGGCATGTGAATTGAAATATGGTATTAGATTATCTTTTATATTTTTTAAATTACTTTATTTTTAATAATTAGATCAAAAATAATTCACGATAAAAATATATTTTTAAAACATCTAAATTATTTTATTTTGCCAATTGTTTTTGTACATAGTTTTTTATATTTAAACCTATATATTTGATTTGTTTTGTTAATTTTTTTGTTTATTTATGTTTTTAGTGAAAATATAATGTAAGAAAAAATAAAATGTGTTTTATAATACAAAATCTATAAAATTTATTAATTTTTTATTTTTATTATATATGTTATATAAATCATATAGTATAATTTGATTGATATTTCTTTTTTTTCTTGTTTCGGGCAAAATTAAATTAAATTAAAATACGCTTTTATATCTTTTTAACAAATTATACGTTTTTATATAAAAAATATATTTCATAGATATTTCCTTTCTTATTATTCCTTTTTATTATTTATGTGAATTTGTTTATAAAAAAAGAAATTTAAACATAATTCAAAAGATTATAAGGTAAAAACGAAAAGATTAGGTAGAAAAATTAATTTATTAAAGGTATTTTTGTAATCAACCATCGTAAGAGTTATCGTGAGCGCGACAGTAGGACACTAATTTCTAAAATATTATAAAAAGCAGTTTAAACATAATAAAAATTATCAAGTAAAAATGATATTATAATTCTTTAATGGCAATTAGGTAGAAAAAACAAATCATTAATGATATATTTGTAATCAACTGTCATATGCATTAACGTGAGGGCAACACGTAGAAAAGTGACTTCTCAAATAAGATTATAGAGATTCTGAAAATAAATTCTGTAAATCTTTCTTGTAAATTAGTGTCTAACCAAATCTATATATAACCAAATTGATACCTAACATATTTTACAGATCTTTCTTAACATTAATTTTAATCAAAAAATTAGTCAAAAGATAAATCAAAAAAAACTTGATAGAACCTATAATGTCTTTGATTTAAATGGTTAAAAGAAATGGCATTGCATTGTAAATAAATGGGTGAATTGTACCAAAATCTATAAAGAAATGGCATTGCATTGTAAATAAATGTTGATAAAAGAAATGGCATTGCATTGTAAATAAATGGGTGAATTGTACCAAAATCTATAAAGAAGTAGGATATTAGCAAAATACCCATAATTCAAAACTTATGGGCTATACATTATTTACAGGGTAGGAGAAATTACATTGTTGACCTTTTATAATCGAGAGTTTAGAAAGAAAAAAATAGAGCTATAGGATCCATGCTATTATTTGGTAAATATCCACTTTATAATTTTTTGCCTTACCTATAGTAAAGGTGAATCAAACCAAAGATTTTTTAAATATATACTAATTAATATCTATTCCAAAGGGCATTCGAAAGCCGTACAAAAATTCCAGTTACCGGAGAAACATGAACACCTAGGTTTCAAGTAATTTAGATTCGACTAGTACACATATTAAACAAGCATATAGGAGATTTGATTAGGGTAAAGAAAACCGAGAGAGCTTGCTCCCTCCTCCGTTAGACACCACAGCCCCAGATCCAGTTTCCATAAAGTTTCACGGCGGATGTGTCGAAGCCCACCAAATCTGTCGTCAGTTACCGTCAACAGAGCCACACACGGAGCGTCCCGCGGCCATAAACGTCGACTCAACTTCAGAGTTCAGATGAAGGCCAATTCCAAACCCTAAACGCCGTTAACTGCTACATCTTCATCGCCTCACAAGCTGATGTATTCCGTTCTCTTCTACTCTTTTCGGCGGAGAAGGAAGACGATGAGCCGGCAAGATTCAAACCTAAGAGAACCACCATCTCAAAGGTGAGATCCACTGACAACAACGAACAAACCTTTCCAACAACGATTGAACTCCAACCCCAATGATGAGTATCTAACTCCCAACGGCGATTGGACATGGCTGAGTGATTTTGCTAAGCTTATAATCGCCGGTTAAATATATTATCTAATGTTAATTATAATAATAGCTGAAAATAAATATTGTAGCATGTTAAGTTTTTCAGTTGAGGTTATATGTTTCTGGTAATCCAACTAATATTACTGTTAGCTGGATAATAACAACACAATTATGGGTTTTAGTTATCTAGCTAACATGGTTATTTAACTGTATAATAACAATAATAATAATTATTATCTATCAAACTACAAACTTTGTCCAAATTGTTATGATCCATGAAAAGTATTGTAGCCTTATATAATATGATATCCGTATATTTATTTACCACCACTTTACCTATGATATGTTTATAAATTATTGTTAGCCAGCTAACAACATTAAGTATCCCATCTAATAAAATATTGTTTAGCTCGTTCTTGAAAGATTTTGTGGCTAAACTTTCTTGTAACCTTATATGAACAATTTCAAGAATGTCATATGGTATTCTAAAACGATTACAAGTGATTTTAGCGAGGTATCAGATTATTTGGTTTCGTCAAATTCTTTTGTAACCATTAATGTAATATATGACCTTCATTGAAATTATGTAACCACTTCGTAACTGTTCTGTTCAACGACGACCAGTTTCCATTCTGTAAATGTTTTTTTTTGGACTAAAACCATTCTGTAAATGTTTGAACAAGGAGTTTAGATGTTCAAATACGAAAAGTCAACGAGGACAAGCGAACATAAATGGGGGGGGGAAGGAGGTGGAGTTATATTTGTGCCGAAATCCATTACCACCTACGAAGAATACACAACTTGTGGAGAAAAATGAAAATAAAACTGAAGTGGACTTCAGACAGGAGAAGAGGCATATCTTCCAGTGCGGACAATGGTTTGGGGTTTCAATTCGAAGAAGACTTGTAAAAATAAAAAAAATTGATTGGATCAGATGGAAAAGGAATAGAAATAGGAGATGGCAGAGAAGAATGTGAGGTGATAATGATGGTAGAGATAATGGAGATTTCAGATTTGCAGAAAAATGAAAATTCTAAAAATAAAAATAAATTTAGGAGACGAGCGAAGAGAGAGAGGATAAGAAAAGAAGAGTAAATAATAGGGTATTCAATTATGTATATTATGTAGGTAATAGGGATAGCATGGTCATTGTAGTTTAGAAATATGTGGGGGAAGAAGTTAAATGTATATAGCTAAATACACTATAAAGTTAATGTAGAGAGTGCAAATACTCTAAATAAATTATAAAACTAGTTAATTTCAGGATTAATATTATTCATTTGAAAACTAATAATTTTATAATTTAGATAGTTATTAAATAAAATTATTATTATTATTTTTATTTAGAAATTAATCATTAGATTTTGAGAAAACCTAATACTACAGTTTTTGCAAAAATATAATTTGAAATTTTGGAGAAAACATGAATTTACCGCTAAAGCAGAAAAACACGAGTTTGTGGTTGAGGCGTGATACACCATTTTATGGTTAGACAGAAAAACATGTATTCGCTTTTTTGGCAAAAGATATTATTTTTCAATCTTAGTGTGAAAACATGATTTTGTAATTCTGGCAACGGAGAAAACTTAATTTTGTAGTTTTGGCGAGAAAAATTGATTTTGTTTTTATTGTCAATTTTAATTATCAAAACGCCAAATCACCTAATCATGTTTTTCACCAAAATAACAAAATCATATTTTTCACTAAAATGCAAAATCAATTTTTTTTTCAACAAACCCAAAGTTATGCTTTTCCACTAAACTGGAAGATCGTATTTTTTCTACCAAAAATGGAAGATCATGTTTTCTCGTCAAAAATATAAAATAAAGTTCTACCACCACTTTGTTGCCCAAATTGTAATATCAATTTTCTCTGTAAAAACGTAAAATTGTGTTTTCCCCGCCAAAATCATGTTTCATGCCAAAAAATCAAAATGATTTAATATATTAAAAAAATAAGTTACATTTAATGTACTAAATTGATTAAATATATGAGAAAATTAAATATGTTTTGTATTATAATTATATATATTTTCTTTTATCAGTTTTTAGTTTATATGTTTTATGTTTGTTATGATTTGATATAAAAATTAAAATATGAAATTAAATTATATTTTGATGTATAGATTTTTACCTTTTACTATATTAATAAATATAGAGTTGGTGATATATTATATGAATATATTTAAAATACTGTATAATTGACATAAATAAAAAATATGAAATGAAATTATATTTTGATTTCCTTTTAATTTTTAATAAATATACAATTAATTATGTATTATACATAGATTTAAAATTTGAATAAATTACATAAATTTTTAATTTAATAAATAAATAAAACATAAATTATAGTTATCTTATTGACATCAAACTATATATATATATATATATATATGTTTGACTATTAACTGATTCTGTAATTTCAAAAAAGAATCAATGACTAGATGTGAAGCCGTGCGGATTAAAAAAATATATTCTTAATAAAAGATATATTTGATATTTGTTTTGGTATTCAAACTAATTTATTTAATTAGATATATGCGTTAAATTCATTTCATGTGTAGTTACTATTTTTAATAAAAATGTAATGGTTTGTAGACTTTCTTTTCTTTCGGCTTTCTATTTACAAGTTAAATCACTTGATTGAATCTGAATTTAACGAAATTGCTTTAAATACTGAAGAGTGATGATATTTATCTATTATTAACCTCAATGGACAAATATATTTGTTAATACATAAGTAAATATAAATTAAAAAAAATTATTTATACTCATGTATAAAATAGTTTATGTTGTGTTATTTTAAAAAAATATTTTACATTATTTTTTAAAATATATTTTTATTTATAAAAGATAAATCCCTATATACATTATATATAATATGATGCATATATTAATGTTTTCAAATTTATTTTACACAATAAAAGTTATTTTATTATATTGACCAACTTTGTCATATGTAAAAAAACTTAATATTTAATTTATTATTAAATATTTCAAAAGCATTAGTGTTTTTAAATATTTTTTATGTGATAAAACAAATTTATACTACGATAAAACCTTGTATATGTAAAGATTTATTGTTTAATTTTATTAAATATTTAATGTATGAACACTAATTTGTTTGAATTTTATCTTAACTGATAATGTATGTACTTTAAAATATTTGTAAAATTATTATGTCCGCACGTGTGAGCAAAACACCTAGTTATATATTATAAACAATTTAGATCTTAAAAACAATAATAAAACAAATAATACTTTTGTAAATCTCATTAGATTTAAAGAAATTTGATAGTTGTTTTGCATACTCAGACCACAACCTACATGTTAAGCATGTGTTACTAAATATTAAAGATTTAATTAGCATCATGTCATAAAACAAAATAATATAACATTAAATACTGAATAAAATCCACATTGTACAATCAAGTGATGGTATCCTAATGAAAATTTCTTAGGGCTTGGTGTATACCTACATCAGTTATGAGTTTGATTTCTATTGAAAACTATATTATCATTACTATGTAGTCTGGACTTGGACTTAGGCATAAGTGGTTAACATAGTAGGTTGTAGCAGATGATCAGCCTATCCCATGACATTAGTCGGAAGCTATTCCAAACTTGGAAAAGGCAATGTGATATCTTTTAGGTTAGTCCACTCTGTAGCACTAAGTGTGTTCCTCTTGTAGCCAACCGAATCAATCGATGGGGTTTTATTAAAATAAAAAGGATCCACATTGTATGACGAATAGTTAATTATAACTTTGTTGAAAATGTTTTTTCTATGAAATCTTCTAAAGGTCCAAGATTCACAATCTCACCAATAATGTTAGAACACAAAACATTTGAGTGAGGAACTGATTAACAAAAAAAAAATACAAATAAGACACATTAATAAAAAAATACAATATGATACAGAAAACTCACGCACTAAGAGCATTATTAATGGTAAGTATCTAACCACAAGTGTTTGAAAAATATATAACTTATTAATTTTAAGTAGTTTAATTAGTTTTCCAAAGAAAAAAAAGTAGTTTAATTAATAAGTAAAATTTAAACCACAGTAGAAAGTTAAGAAATCTAATCTATTAAAAGAGAAATACAAAAAAAAAAACCTTTAGATTTGCTCAATATTTATCACTGAATACCATTGGCATTAAACTCCACGTTTGCATTATCAATACCATTAAAACATGATCATTTACTTTAATGAGATTTTTATGTTTTCCAAAAATATCCTTAATATTATGAACAAATTTAATTTTTCATTAATGACAATTTGTTCTTTTTATTCTGGGCCTAAAATTATATACTAATGGATTTTATTAATAAGCCAAATTTACTTTCTAATTATTAGCTCGCTGGTTGGGTGAATCGATATTTTAAAAAATTAAGTTGCGGGTGCGGATGCATGTCAAATATATTTTACACGGGACGGATGCGGATTGTTCTGATTTCAATTGTGGGTATCCGGTAATCGACAAAAATAATTAAAAAAAAATTTAAAAATTATTTTTCAAAAATATACTAAACTTCATTAAAATAATAATTATTTTTTTAAAAAAATAAAAATTTAATTAAAATATACTATTTAATTTTATTTTTCGAAAAATAAAAATAATTATTTTATTATTAATAATTATCCGCAGGTCTCGCGTATTATCCGCAAAATTTAGCGGGACGGATATGGATAAAATTTGTTTTCTTTGCGGGCCAGGCGTGACGGGCAGGACGAGTTTGACCCGCTTCCCAGAACGAAGCGTAGTTAATTGATATTATTTTTCCAAAATAAAACTACGCAATTACATATAATACTTTTACATAGATATTGATGATAATAATAAATTAAAATCTACAATAATAGAAAGTATATTAGACGAGAACATTTTATATCATCAAAGCAAAAAAAAACTTATTGATCCATATGTAGATAAAACAACAAAAATGGTATCCGTGCATTTTAAGCGCGGATCAAAAATATAATATTCTTATAAACCAATAGAATTGTTTTAGTGATTACTAAACCAGAAAATGTCAAACCAGTTGTCAACCCCACGATATCTTAGTTTACAATTATTATTCCATACAATTACTATTCCATTACTATACCATAACACTATGATTCCAATTTCAACCATATCGTTTGACCATGCATTCCTGTAACATAAAACAGCAAATTAAATTGGTATGGATATGGTTTTAAAGAGTGACCTTAGTTCATCTTCCTCTACTGAATCAAATGAGTCAACAGAGACACTCCTACATAGCTTTTCATCATTTCTTTAAACCACAAATTTCATTGTGCAATATCTTGGTTAAGCTTGGTCTGCAGAAGCAAAACCACCATATTAGATATTTAGATCACAAGTTGTATCAATATAAATCGATATTCTATCATTCAACATCCATTTGAAAAGTTTAGATATTATCGTTTGAATTATTTAATTCAAAATCAAACGATATATTTTGAAATTTCTCAACAATATTACCTTCCTAAAATTATATTTATATTTAAGCATTTTCCATAACAATTAAGATATAAACTATGGAAATGTTTTTTCAGAGTGTTATCTTGATAATCATGTCATATATTTAACCATTAAATACATATATTCGTTCTTATGTTGCAAATTTGCGGGAAATATCTACTTTTTAAATACCTAAATTCCTGTTATGTCATTAACTTTATAACAAAAAATCAATTTTGGAATCCAATCAAATAGTATATTCGCTTTCAATGCCAAAATATCACGCCTAACTAAATTTAAATCATTACAAGATTATGACCCACCCTAAAAGGCGGAAATTGATTTGTCAAATTCTATTTTAATTAGAGATATATAACATATTTTATTAAATATATATAAAAATGAATGGTGTTATAATTTGTGTTGTACATGTTAGTTTGTATTTAATCTTGTTTCATTTTCATAATTCTATTCTTACCTTACCATTATTTTGTTGTTTGAATAAAAAATTCATGTTCTTGCATAACTGTGATGATGTGATATAATGCATGTGAAGAATAAATATATGAAAGTAAAGTTTGTGATATGAACATAAGCACACACGGTCTTTGTACTGAAGACACATTCATAATGAGTCACATAGGAAGCATACACGGTCTTTGCGATCAAATTATATTAAGAGATAATCAAATATATTTTAAAGATGATATTGGTTAAGTTAAATTGATATACGTCGGTTAAAATTTGGTTTAATTTAAGTTGATAAATTGCATTTTATAGGGAGCGTGATATATTCTAGTAACAACTATGAAAGAGTCCAAAATCTAAATGAAAACTTCAAACAGTAGATAAAAACCAATCCCTGAATTAATAGATTAAATATGGTGAATACCCTACCCTTTACTAACTATCTATATATACCTCTTAACCAATGACGTGAAACACATATCAGTCTCGGCAAATACTCCAAAATTATCTGACTACTTTTCATCCTGTCAGAAAACTCAGACCTTTCAAGAATAACTGACAAATTCAAGTTGTTTACATTTTTGGAGCCAAAACACACTTATTTTGGAGTTGGAGTTGGAGGCAAGAATAACTGTCACAACATTTACCTTTTTGGAGACAAAACACACCAAAATCTACACTAAACACTCTAATATTTTACACTTTAATGTTTTTATTACCAAGTTCAATGCAAAAATGAACAAAAAAAACACCATACAATGTTATAGTTTAAAAATAAACACAAAACAAAATGAGCACCATATACAAAAAATAGAACTGACAAACCTATGAAAAAACATCAATAATTTTACAACAAACCAAAATTTTTGAATAACAGACAACATACATACGCGCGGACGCACGGAACCAAATCTAATTGTTTGTTAATACACCATCTATATTATTAAAACTGAAGTATTTTTTTGATTAAATACTTGTTTGAAAACATGGATAACAGATTAAATACTTTCTTTTATTTAGACATTTAGTCATTGCATTTACAATAAATTAATTATTTATTTTTTGTATTTATTTCTATTTACAAATTATGCCGCTATATTTAAAATCAATTTAAATTAATTAATTATAATGGTTGTTGTTTCTTTTTGGTGAAAGTAAAATCAAAAACTGAAATATAATATATTATATATAATATTATCTAAATATAGTATTATCTTATTTAGTTTAGTCAAATATAAAATTTCTAGAGTTTAATTTTCAAAAACAAAATATCATAAAATCAATAGTAATTCATAGGAAACTAATTTTAAAAATTAAAAAAATAGTATGTTGTTTCATTTTAAATAAATTAACATAAATCGGGTTAATATATGAATAGTACAATTACATCAAATTGCATCAAGTTATAAATTTTTATTATAATATTATGTACAAATAAAAATATAATTATCAAACATCTATATTATAAAATAATATATTGTACTTCATATGTAAATTACAACACATAAAAATATACATGATATTCTTTTAGGAAACCAACGGTTTATGAGTTTATTCTGAACATAAGTTAAATCAAACACCCGTGCGGGGGCACATGTCAAATTCTAGTTTATATTCTAACACCTAAGTAAAGAGTATCTAAAATTTTTTGGTTGGGGGTGGGTGCAGAAGAGTTTTTCTTTACCTCTCTCTACCTTTTTCATGAAAAAATTACACTGTAAGATAGTTTTGAGTTTTTTATAACAAAATAAGACAGTTACTTCTGCTAAGGTATTTTTTAGGAAAACAGCCTAATAGTACCTGAACTATGATCATATTGTTTGATCAATACCCAAACTATTTTACTGTGCGAATTTATACCTAATCTAATACAAATTTTGAATTTAGTACCTGAAGTATGGTCATATTGTCTGATCAATATCCAAACTATCTCACTGTGCGAATTTGTACCTGCTCTAAAAAAATTTGAATTTTATACCTGAAATTATAAAAACCAAGTGTCAGTATTATGCTGAGGTAGACCGGTTTTTTGATGAGTTGGCGTTGTTTCAAAAAAATATTTTAAAAAAAAACAAAATGAGGCCGCCTTGGTTTGAACCCGTTTCCAAACATATTCATAATAATTTCACTAACCGCTTATGCTGGATAAGATCCAAATGACCTTTGTATGGTGTCTATGTTTATCACCACCATGTCTCAAATGATTCATCAAATCTCATATAATTAATCGTTGTTTGTCACCACAATGTCTCAAATAATTCATCAAATCGCATATAACTAATCGTTGTTTTGATGAAAAAAGATGAGATTTGATGAAACAAGATTAAAAAACGGATATATGAGATTTGATGAATGAGATTCAAAACAAAAAGAGATTCGATGAATCATTTGAGACATGGTTGTGAGGAACACAGACACCACTCAAAGGTTATATAGTTGTTTCGATACAACAAAACGACGAATATTTTCTAGCATAAACGGTTATTGTCATTATTATGTTTATGTTTGGGATCCGGGTTCGAATCAAGTTGTCTCTTTTTTGTTTATTTTTTTATTTTTTTATCAAACAACACCAACTCATCAAGAAACCGGTCCACCTCAGCAGAATACCGATATGTTGTCAGTCGCATGTATGTAAAAGTCAGTTTTTATAAGTTCAGGTACCAGATTCAAAATTTTTATTAGATCAGGTACAAATTCACACAGTGAAATAATTTGGGTATTTGTCAGACAATATGACCATAGTTCAGTTAATAAACTCAAAATTTGTATTAGATCAGGTACAAATTCACACAGTAAAATAATTTAGGTATTGATCAGACAATATGACCATAATTCAGGTAATAATCGGCCGTTTTTCCGGTATTTTTCCTAACAGCTTCCTTTGTTTAAACTAACTAGTTTTATTTTCTAACTACTCGCTGACTAACTACAGGACAACTCTTCCTAACAAACAAGAAAAATTAAGTGGGTCTCATATATTTTTCTTCTTTGTTTTTTTTGTTTTTGAGTTTTTTTATTTTTTCTTTGTAAAATGAATCATGTTTTTCCAGAACCTTTTTTGAAGAGAATATGTAGTTAATTAGTATCTTCATTATTTAACCTATAATTTGAGATATGTCAAGCTATATTTCTGATAAGGATATAATCCTGATGCATACGATGATATTAACAACGTAATTGATTAAAGCTTCAACCATGGCGTTTATGTTTTCTTACATCTCCGTACTTTGTTCTTGTTTCAAAATTGTAGGCGGCCCTTAACTAAGATCGATCTCCAGGCTGCCGTGTTCATCCTCCTCGTGGTGTCACACAACGATTGAATCCGGTTCACCACGTTCTCACTTTGGTCAGTCATCTTTGTTGTGTCTCACCTCATCTTTTCTCGTCGTGCCGTGACCTTTGTTCCTCTTTATTGCGTCCTCCAACTGGCACATAAAGCTTAAGCGCAGCAATGGCTAATTTTGGTATTTTTGCATGTCCAACCCTTCAACTTTTTTCCTATTTCAGTTTTGACCCTAATATTATTTAAACGTGTAAATTGCTCCTTAATTTCACCTCCGAAACTCTAAATCTGCAGTTTTCCCCTGTGATATGCATATAAATACACAAACGCAATTTCACCTCCAAATGTATGTTAAACCCTAGTTGGTGTACAAATGAACAATGTATATGTAACTTTTTGTAAAATAATGTACATGTGGACAATGAAATATTTGTGTACACATTGATGATTCTGCCATACAGCTTTTTGTAGGTTTTCCATCTAAAGAATTAAACTTCTACGAATTTTTTGGAATTCAAGATAATGTTAACATAATGTAGACATTATCAACACAATGTAGACATCGTTTGGAAGATTTACATTTGGATTCTTTTCTTCTGTCCATGTACACATGTACACTGAAATTGTGTACACATAAACTTAGCCACTCAGTGTACTCGTGTACACAACCATAATATAGACACTCTAATGTTATATAGAATTTCATTATTTAATAGTTAAATTCTAAGTTATTCAATTAGTTAAATAACTATACTACTATCACAATATTTTATATGTTCACGAAGCAAATCACATTTTCAATATAAAAATTTAATTTAAAAATAAGAATCATTTCTACTTGTCCGAATTCAAATAAATAATTATACTGCTACCACAATATTTTATATGTTTGTTTACATTATCTGAATGAAACAAAATTTAACACGGATATGATGTACGTCTCCAACTCTATCCGAAAGAAGCCAAATTTGCATAACTAAAACAATTTAGGCTTTGCTTTGAATTCTCACGTGGCATAAATTCTGTGTACATGTATTCACCATTTGAACATACAATGTTGAAACTAGTAAATCTATGTTACAAATTCGTAAATGTCTAATTGAATGTTGCATTATGGTAAAATGTACATGTCGATATTGGTAAACAAGTATACATGTAGATATGTTTATTGTTGAACTACTTGTAATATTTCAAACTAAGCATGTCGATATTGGTAAACAAGTGTACATGTGGATATTAAATCTTGGTGTACATGTGAATAATGTACACATCACCCAACCTCGTCAACTTTATTTAGTATCAGTGTATCTATTATACTCCATCAATGAAATATATGCTCCAGCGTATAATTACGTTTCAACTGTTTTTTAGATATATAAAGTATTCAAATAAATAATACATCATAAAGAACCACATAATAATGAAAAGAATCTAAAAAATGAGATATTAAAAATAGTTTCCATGGAAAGATGATTTATGTATCATTATTTCGATGTACACAAAGATATTATTTAACAAATGTGTACACAGATATAGTTACAACAGTGTACAAAATGATATCTTTACAACAGTGTGCACATCGCTAAAGTCCACAACCATTATGCAACCTATCTTTAATAAGTGACAATTTTTTAAATAACCTGTCTTCTTCCTTTTAGGTTATAGAAAACTCTGAAACTTTTTATTTGAGCCGCCATTAATTTCTTTTTACTTAATCATCATTTTCTTTACAATTTTAAGACAAAAAAATTACAAATCTTGTTTAGATTAACCAAAAACAATTAAAGAAACAAGAATTTTTCAAAAAAAATATCAAGTTTTTAACTGATTATAACCAAGACTTTTTTTGTCCATGTCCGTAAAGTGTTTATTCCTTGATTTCCGGTCACCACTGCCGCGTTTTTGAACAGGTAAGAGAAACACGGTGATAATGTGGACGACTAGATATTGTCTCTGACGAGAGTTTGTTGACTTTCTCATATGACTTTTCATAAGAAAGAAGGACGAGCAATATGGTTTTCTTCTTTTGCCATTAAAAGTTTGTTCATCTTCTCCATCCTCTTTTGCCATTAAAATCATTGTTTTCAGATTTTCTATTAGAATTTTTTTGTCATTAAAAATTATTTCTCTTTTACATAGAAAGAAAGAAAATAGAATTAAAAATTGTGGGGTCTATTTAGTTTATAAAAAAATATAGTTAGCTATAGTTGTAAAAAAATTACCATATTAGTATAAACTGCCTACAATATAATAAAAACTCATAAACTGATCTATAATACAATTAATTTGTTTCATTTGTTCATTTTGTTTATCTTTAAAATCTCTAGATATTGGATTAAGATACTTGCATTAAGGTTACCCTAAGACCTTCTTTTCGTACTGATATTCCATTATTTCTTTAAATTCATTGAAATAATTATTTTCAACTCTTTTAGATAATCCCGTCAAAGAGTGATTTTGGCTATTATACAGAAATGTATCTTAAAAACAGATGATTCATTTTATATTATACGATATAGTCATCCATGGTAAAATTACTTATACTAGATAACTTATATCTCTATAATATTATTTGAGAAGTCAGTTACCTACGTGTCGCGCTCACGTTAACTCCCGCGATGGTTGATTACATAGATACCCTTAATGAATTGTTAGATTTTAAGATTATTATTATTTTTTTATGTAATTTCTTTTTTACCTTTTTCCAAATAACATATATAATAAAAAGGAAGTATTTCTAAAATTTTAAAACAATTTTAAAAACGAAATTATATGTATATAATATGACTTTCTTAAAAAGGAAAGTTCACAAAATATTAATACCTCCATTAATATATATTTTTAAATAACTTAAAATACATTTTCAAAATAATAAAAATATATATGTTCATGAACATCCAAAAATTTATCAGTTACACTTTATTTCTAATATTATTTAGAAATCAACGTATAATTTGATAAATATTATGAAAATATAATTTGATTTGACTTAACTAAAATAAAGAGTAAATATATATTATGAAAATACATGTATTTTTAAGCGCTACATAAAACTAATTTGATTTGACTTAACTAAACTAAAAAGTAATTATACTTCAATTTTAATTTAAAAATATATTTAACTCAATATACTCACAAAATGAATAACTCGACTAATCTAATTTATATCAAAAATTAAACATCTAACTACAATAATAATATATAATTTATTATAATAATATATTTAATTTTATACATATAAATTAGAGGTTGACACAAAGCATATTACAAAGAAAAAGAGAATATTAACCAATTACAATTTAATTCTTTTGTAGAGTTTATATATATGCATGAGACTTCAAAATATTATCATTATATTCATTTATGTAATTTTGAATAAAACACTTCACCTTATTATTTATTTCATTTTAAGCACAATATCTATTAAGTTATACATAATTTAACCATAGTATATTTACATATCTAAGAATATTTACATATCTAAGAAAATAACCAACCGAAATGAAAATAAGAAAATTAATCAACATTTTAATATATTTAGAATAAAAAATATTATTGTTGAACTTGAAAAATAGATACTATCCAATATACCAAATTGATAACCAAACCGACTATTGACCCAAAAAATAATTAAATTGACAATAATATATCCAAAGTCCTATGTATAATTAGAATAAATAATATTTATTAATATAAATTGATTCAAAACTAAAACTAAATATCAGTCAATTATTATAAATTTTACTTTTATGAATATTTAACCCGTGCATGAGCACGGGAAAATCACCTAGTCGGAAGTTATCAAGAAAACATTCATCAAATAAACATAAATCTTCATGTCCTAAATTTCTTACAAAAATAAGTGACTAACATCAAATCGAATAATAAAAAAAAAATATAATATCTTATAATGGTAACATACCAATTCAATCGAGATGATTTTTGAATTTTTCTATGTATTTCATTGTTTAACTACTTTAATTTTAATCTTGCAATAATCTCTAACCAGATATTATCTCCAATAAAAATAAGAGAAACATGCTGTTGAAATAAAAACCCATCGTTGAAAGTATTATTTATGTTGAGAAGTTTTGTAAATTTGTTTGTATTGTCGATCATAAGTATGATGACCAACTGTATATAGAAGTCAGTATTCGTTATATTATAAAACAATTATTATTCTTTGACAAAAAATATTATTTAAACAAGAAAATAAAAATCACTCAACTTAGAGAATATATCTCCATATATTAACCAATATCTATTAAATATCCATAGCAATATTAATAACAATATTTCTGTTTATATAAACATTTTTAAAACCATAGACTTAGAGAATACACCTCCATAATCTTACATTTTCTAAATATTTCAAAATAGATAAAAATATCTACAATATCTTAACCTCGCCAACATTTCCATATATTAACGAATATATTCTGATAAGTTAATAATCTTAGCTACAAATCTACTAATATTTTGTTAAGATTACATACTATAAATATAGCAACTTTGAATTAGTGCAATCTATATAATTTTTAATTAAGTAGAAATAATTATAGTATTATCAATACCAAATATTTAGATATGCACGAGAGATATGATATCTTTCGGTTGTTAAATTATTTCCTTAATTCTTAATAACAAAGTTTTCGTGTATGATAATATTGTGTGGATTCTAATATAATTTAACTTAAATTATATACTAATATTCAGACTAACATTTAACACAATAAAACCTATGTGTAAACTCATCCCTATACATAATCATGCATCATGGACTTCTACTATGATTAGTCTCAATCCCTTATATATTAATCCTGAAGCATTCATAAATGTACAACCTTGGAGAGCATGCTTACGTGTCAAGTTCACAGAGTTTCTCAGCCTAAATTTTTTAATGGACCAACTTTGCTAGTAATAAAATAATGTAACATTTAATTTTTTGAATTTAGGACTATAATATATAGACATTTTTTAAGAGACCAACTATGCTAGGTATAAAACAATATATTTTCTTTCCTTAAATAAAAGCTACGGAATTACCTAATATGATTAACATATATATGTAATTAATGATTATGAATAATACATATTTTTGTGTCCTTCTCTTTTTTGTTTAATTTTAAATTATTAAAATAAATTAAACATATCACATTAAATATATAAGAAAAAATTTATAGGTTATATTATTAATTTTTTAAAACGACCATAAATAACTAAAAATAGTAAAATCCCACATTGAAAATTTTATGATCAATGGTTTAACTTTGTTTTTTTCAAACAAGATACAAATTATCATAAATCATACGAATATGAAATATCATTAGTAGATATTCATATTATAAATATGTTAATTTAAAAATTTCAGTGAAAAGGTTTGAGATTAGTACATACAAATTATAGTATTCGAAAGATTTTTGTAGTTTGTTTTATTTTCTTTTTTAAAAAAATATCTTTTAGTTTGTTTAGATAATTTAGCTAATTTTAAATTAGATTTATTAATAGTTTAAATATTTTGAATTTTTTTGTCAACTTTTAATGTTTAAAAAATATTTTTTGGGATGATTTCAGATATTGGTTAAAATCCAATCTAAACTGAATTGAGAAGACCAAATCGAATCCAATCCGATAATTAGTAAAATTCAAATAGGATTTATAAGAATAATACCAAAATCTGAAAATATGTCTCAATCAAACCAAAACCGACGAAGTCTCAAACGTCCAGACATGTGATGATTTAAGATACCAACATTTGTATTCATCATTTTATAATCGATAAATACTGTAGTATTGTAAAATGTTAAAAACCATTTAATGAATAAATATTGGTATAAAAATTTCACCCCGCGCATGCGCGCGGGATATCATCTAGTGTATTAGTATACATTTAGTTTTTTTTCAGCTTTTCCAACAAAAATGAACTGTATTTAATATATGTTTGAGTGTAATAAAATGTATATCATGTGAAAAACTAATTTTTATAAATGTAATGAACATATTTTCATTGTTTTTTTGCATATCGATTTTTAAAATTACAATCTCAAAATTTGGAAACACAATTTTGTTCTAAGTTTTATCCTTTAGAAAAAAAAAATCCACTTAAAATTTTTATATAGTTATTATATTTTCATAATAATAAAAATTTTATATGTTGGTAGTAAAATATATATACATTGGAAAATAAAAATATATAAAATCTATAAAACTATTGATTTTACTGAATATATTTGTTGAGTAAAAAATAATCTCGCGCTTTTAAAACGCGGGTCAAAATTTAGTAGTATTATTATAACATAATATTAAGATATATAAAAAAATATATAGATGAGTTCAATGTATACTTACATCTTATTATAATATATGATAGATTAGGATAAATATCACGTACATATTATATATATTCTTATTCTTATTATTAATTTTGTTTGGAACATGATGACCGGATTTAGAGAAGCTTGATTCGTGGTATAAATTGTATACTAACTTGTACTCATACTTTATACTTATTTTAAAATAAGAATATTATTTAAATTAATGATTTAATGAATTTTATAAAAATAACTAAAACATGAAGAAAATTATAAATTACTAGATGTTTTCCTGCATCATGTGCAGTGAAATTTATTTTAATTATCAATTATATTTAATAAGAAATTATATTAATATTGTAAATTTTATTATTTTCTTAACAATATTTAAATATAGAACTGAATTAGTTAAACATTAAATTAAGATAAAATAATTTTGTTTATTTAAAATTATACATAAGAATATATATGTATATATTAAAATTATACTCTTAGATAAATTTTTCTATCTCTATTTATATTGCTTAAATATATTGAATTAATGTGTATAAAATTAATAAAAGTGATATAAAATTGTATAAATTATCAAAAATTTAAACTAAACAGTATTTACAAAATTTGTAGATATATAAGAAGTTAATGATTTTACGATTAAAAATTTATATTTTTAAAAATTGTAATAATTTCTGAAACTTTAGTAATAGAAATGGTATAATATAAAAAATAAAATAGAATAATATTTTAAAAATTTCATGTTATATTTGAATATATTTATTTTAAAGATGATGTACGAGTTATTACCATATTTTAAATTTTTTTCCATAAAATAAATATCAACATTAAATGTAAAGTATACGTTATTATTATATTTAAAATTTTACCAAAGATATAAATAAATATTAAATGTAGTTATCCATATCATATTTTTCATAAATCAAATCATCAATTTTAGTAGAGATGTCACTTTTGGAAATTGATTGTAAAGATGACAAGTGGTAAAATCACTTTAGAAATAATATATAAGAAATTTCTCAAATAATAATATAGATTATTTATATTTATTGTAAAATATTATTGTTATTTAAATTAATTATTTAATTTTTAACTAAAACTTATTAAAATATGACAAATAAACAAAATTATCTAAACTCATAAAAAATTTGACACATAAGTAAAATCACTTCTCAAATATATTATCTATATAGAGAGAATATATTTATTATTATCTTTCTGTTGTGAAAAAAATAGAAGATATAAGAAGACAAAACTTTTTTTTTTTTGTGCACTTTTTTTTTTGTGCACTATAAGAAGAGAAAACTATAAGTTTAAAGGTATACAGACATAAATTTATTCTGAATGTGGCATGATTAGCTAATTTTATTGGAACCTTTAAGACGTCATAAATAGGCAAACAAGAGATAACGTTTCGAGGGATACAGAATCGAGAAACAAAAAGAAATACTACTAAAGAAAATACAGTCAGAACTTTGTCAGTTTATTAGCAGTAATTCAAAACATGTAACCCGTGAGAGAGACTGTCATTGCAGTCACATTCAACCAATAAAAATCATTGAAGACGAAGAAGAAAGAAAGAAACCAATCCAAAACTCTGCTTATCACTTCCTCCAACCAAACTCAAAATCTTTGTTTTGTGAGAATCTGTGAAATGGATGAAGAAGATAGGATTGAAGAAGCAAGCAGCAACACCAGCTTGAGACGTGTTGGTACCGGAAGTAGCAGTGACCGGAGATGGGTTGATGGAAGCGAGGTCGGCTCTGAAACGTTGCCGTTCCCGGAGTTCAAAGATGTTGCTGACTACAGTTTTGGGAACTTGAGGAGAAGACTCATGAAAAAGCCTAAAAGAGCTGATTCTCTTGATGTTGAAGCCATGGAAATTGCAGGTGCTCATGGCCACGATCTCAAGGTTTGATATTTAGTTTGACCCTTTTTTGAAAAAAAAGTTTTGACGTGTCTTTTTTTGAGTATTGACTTAATAATCCATCTTTGGTTTTGTATTGAAAGGAACTATCGCTTTTGGGTACGATTGGGATAGCGTTTCAGACTTTAGGTGTTGTGTATGGTGATATGGGAACAAGCCCTTTGTATGTGTTCAGTGATGTCTTCAGTAAAGTTCCTATAAGATCTGAAGTTGATGTTCTCGGTGCCTTGTCTCTCGTTATCTACACTATTGCTGTCATTCCTTTAGCCAAGTATGTCTTTGTTGTCCTTAAAGCCAACGACAACGGTGAAGGTAATAATACATCCTAAGTTCATGTTTTTTGTCAAGTGGTGTTATGTTGTTCTCACCGAGTATATGTGTGTGTGTGCAGGAGGAACATTTGCGTTGTATTCGCTGATTTGTAGGTATGCAAAAGTGAATAAGCTGCCAAATCAACAGCCTGCGGATGAGCAGATCTCTAGTTTTAGGCTTAAACTCCCAACTCCTGAGCTGGAACGAGCTTTAGGCATAAAAGAAGCTTTAGAGACAAAAGGGTATCTGAAAACTCTTCTTCTACTTTTAGTGCTGATGGGAACTTCCATGATTATTGGCGATGGAATTCTGACACCAGCTATGTCAGGTGAGTCTGAATTGTATTGTTATTTCCTGCAATTTAGATTTGGATCCATATGGTTGTATTTAAGGTTTGGTCTCATGCAGTGATGTCTGCAATGAGTGGTTTACAAGGTCAAGTTGAAGGTTTTGGAACAAGTGGGTATTACTATCACATGATTTCTCTTTATATGTCTATCCAATATCGTCTTGATTTTATTTTGATCATTTACATATATACAATCTTGTTGTGTGTTAGATGCATTGGTTCTGTCTTCGATTGTGATTCTGGTGGCTTTGTTCAGCATACAACGGTTTGGGACGGGGAAAGTGGGGTTTCTCTTTGCCCCAGTTCTGGCCCTCTGGTTCTTCTCTCTCGGTTCTATTGGAATTTATAATCTGTTGAAGTATGACATCACTGTCATAAGAGCACTAAACCCTTATTATATCGTCTTGTTCTTCAACAAGAATAGCAAACATGCTTGGTCTGCTCTTGGTGGATGTGTCTTATGCATTACAGGTAAACAAAACATAAAACCCCAGCTCACAACTTCCATAACCTTTCTTACATAGTTTTTGTAACTACACAGGAGCTGAAGCAATGTTTGCAGATTTGGGACATTTCTCAGTTCGTTCTATACAGGTTAGCATCACTTTACTGATCATCAATTATGTTAATGATGATGATGATGACTGTAATAAATGGTATTTGGATCAGATGGCATTCACTTGTGTGGTGTTCCCATGCCTTCTCCTAGCTTACATGGGTCAAGCAGCTTATCTAACAAAGCATCCTGATGCCTCAGCTCGCATATTCTATGATTCAGTTCCTGGTAACATTTGCCAAGGACTTGGGTCAATATTATTTCTTGATATGATAAGGACTTGGCTCTCAACATATGCTTAAGTTATTCTTTGTGAAAATGCAGGGAGTTTGTTCTGGCCGGTTTTTGTGATTGCGACATTAGCAGCAATGATAGCGAGCCAAGCCATGATCTCTGCGACTTTCTCGTGCGTCAAACAAGCCATGGCTCTCGGTTGCTTCCCCAGGTTGAAGATAATCCACACTTCTAGGAAACGGATGGGTCAAATCTACATTCCCGTCATCAACTGGTTCTTGATGATCATGTGCATTCTCGTTGTCTCCATCTTCAGAAGCACAACCCACATCGCTAATGCTTATGGTAAGTTTTCAAGTTTGATTCAGTGAAGTTTCCCCAAAAGCTTTCTTGATGTTCTTTCTGCATTCTTCTTCTTTATTCAGGCATAGCAGAGGTAGGTGTGATGATGGTGAGCACAGTCTTGGTAACATTAGTGATGCTTCTCATTTGGCAAACCAATCTGTTTCTTGCTCTTTGTTTCCCGCTTGTCTTCGGATCCGTAGAGACCATTTACTTGCTTGCGGTTCTCACCAAGATTTTGGAAGGTGGTTGGGTTCCATTAGTATTCGCCACTTTCTTCCTCACCATAATGTACATTTGGAACTACGGAAGCGTGCTCAAGTACCAAAGCGAAGTCAGGGAAAGAATATCCATGGACTTTATGCGTGAACTTGGTTCAACTCTTGGAACAATTCGAATTCCCGGGATTGGATTACTTTACAATGAGCTTGTTCAAGGCATACCTTCTATCTTTGGACAGTTCTTGCTCACTCTTCCTGCCATTCACTCAACAATCGTCTTTGTCTGCATCAAGTATGTTCCTGTCCCGGTTGTTCCTCAAGAAGAGAGGTTCCTCTTCAGAAGGGTTTGTCCTAAGGACTACCATATGTTCAGGTGCATTGCGAGGTATGGTTACAAAGATGTGAGAAAAGAAGACTCTAGAGTCTTTGAACAGCTTCTTATTGAAAGTCTAGAGAAGTTCTTGAGATGTGAAGCGTTAGAGGATGCTCTAGAGAGCACTATTAATGATTTCGATCAGGATAGGGTTTCAGTTGCAAGTGATACTTACACAGACGACCTCATGGCCCCTCTCATTCGCCGAGGAAAGCGGCCTGAGGGAGAGCAAGAGTTGGACTCAGATGTTTTGCCGTCTTCAAACGTAGGGGCGTCCATGGAGGAAGATCCAGCTCTGGAATATGAACTTGCGGCTTTAAGAGAGGCCACAGACTCGGGGATAACGTATCTGCTGGCTCATGGAGGTGTGAGGGCGAAGAAGAATTCGATATTTGTGAAGAAGCTAGTGATTAATTACTTGTATGCGTTTCTGAGAAGCAACTGCAGAGCTGGGGCTGCCAATCTCACTGTTCCTCATATGAACATCTTGCAAGCTGGGATGACTTATATGGTCTAATGTTTGATCATCTCTCCATGCATTGGGCTTTGTTTCTTGCGATCCACTTTTGTGTTTGTCGTTACCGTGAGGAAGATTCCTGATATTCATCGTTTGTGTAATAGTTAACTCACTATTACTACTTTATAGGGTTTAGTGTTTATTCCCCTATAAACTATTGTCTCTCGTTTTTTTAACACACAAACTTTTAAGCCAAGTCAAAACCCACACAAACAATTCTATTTTTTGTATTACATACACAAACTTTCGATTTTAACCTAATTACCCCAAATCCTTAAACAGTGTTAAGCAGCCGTTAAAAGCCTAATTACATGTCTGATCTGGTTTAATTATTCAGTTAATTATGGTTAAACCAACAAATAGGCGATAAAAAATTAGGGTTCGTGGTATTGAAAGAAGAGGAGAACGACCCAGGGATCAAAGGGAGACATTGCAAATTGTGATTGAAGTTTTTCTGTAGAGTGAAAATGAATCTCATTGATATTCTCGTTAGCTAGAAACGTGTTTCTTAGATTGGTGGATTAGGAAGAGACAAAGCTTAAGAATGAGGTAAGTCATGTTTGTTTTTCTCTGCAATTCTCAGAGTTATGTTGTTTTACTCTCGTTTTGATGGATTTCTATTTATTTTTGCAGTAACGACATAAGTTTGGAGTGTGAAACAGAGAAAGACAAGGCAGGGATGGAGGAAAATGAAAGAGATGCAACAGAGAGATATGAGTATGAAAGAGATACTGAGAGAGATAGGTCTCCATGTGATGAAGAAGCAAGAATTGAGAGATATGTGAGGGATTTTGTAGATGAAGAAGTTGATTTGTTTGCTACACCTGTCAGCTCAGATGATGATCAAGATGGCTACTTCACATATAAGAAAGGCAGTGGTGAGTTTCGCTTAAGACAACCCTTTGACAGTTTACATGCTTTCAAACAGGCGATGATAGACTATGTGTTAAAACATGGCTGGAATGTGAAGTATGTCCGTTGGGATAAAGAAAAATCTGAACTTAAATGTGCTAGTGAAGCAGAAGAAGGAGAGGAAACTTGTATGTGGAGGATTTACTGCTCCTATGAAGCACCATTGCAAAAATGGATGGTTAAAGTGTACGTGAAAAATCATAGTTGTAGTAAAAGTGGGTACTCAAAGCTTATTACACAAGAAGTCATTGCCAAGTTGTTTAAAGACGATCTTAGGGACGATCCCAAGATAATGCCAAAGCAGATTTTGGTTGATATTCAGAAGCGTTGAGAATTGACCGTGACCATAGATCAGTTTAGAAATGCAAAGACAAGGGCTTTAGAAATGATCAAAGAGGAGAATGATCAACAATTCTCAAAGCTTAGAGATTATCGGCTAGAGTTGATAGAGTAAGTGTTTCATATGTTTTATGTTTATAAGTGTCATGTTTTGTCTTTATTTGAATTAAATATATTTTTCTTTACTAGGTCCAATGAGGACTCAATGGTGGAGCTCGAGACACTCAACGGAGATTATGGATCAGATGTTTTCTATAGATTTTATTTTTGCTTTGCTGCATTGAAGAAGACTTGGTGTGCCCACTGCCGACCAATCTTTGGTCTTGATGCATGCATCCTCAAGTGTACAACAAAGGGTCAGTTGTTAGCAGCTGTTGGCAGAGACACAAATAACCAAATGTTTCTCATAGCATGGGCTGCTGTTGACGTTGAGAATGAAGACAATTGGGTCTGGTTTATTGAGAAGTTGCAGACGGACCTAAATCTCCACAATGGTGAAGGTTTCACAATCATATCAGATAGACAGAAGGTAATAATGATTATCACAAAATTTCTTTATTTTCAGGACTTAATTATGTTAGTATGAGGATGTAAATGAAGCTTTTCTTTATTTTCAGGGGTTACTTAATGCAGTATCAAGTCTCTTGCCAATGGTTGAGCATAGGATGTGTTCAAGAAATATTTATGCAAATTTAAAGAAAAAGCATCCACATAGGGCTGACATGAAAGGAAAATTTTGGAAGGTCGCTAAGAGCTACAACATGGTGCAGTACAACAAGCGGTGGATGAGGTGTTGTGGATCTTGTGATGAAATGGTTCAAGATTATAATGGTTTATGCTAGACGTATGGCTTATTCAACACAACAACAATGTGTGATTGTTCACAAACAAACAAGAACACAATCAATTCATGAACCCCACTCTCCACCTTGTCCCTTTATCCCACATCTTGTTCTAGTGGATAACCTCGGATTCAACCTCCGACTGTGAGAGCAAACCCGCTCAACTTCTCTGCAACTTCTCTGCGAAGTCTCTGCAACGTCTTCTTGGAGTTTCCTGAGACACTACCTTCTCAGCTTCATAAATTCATGGATAAAACTAATCCAACTTCTTATCTTCTGAGAACACTTGCTGACTTGAGCTTCCCAATAAACTTCTGATGCTTCTTTGGAACTTGATTAAGCAACCTGATTATGTATCTGCCTTGATACAACTTGAAAATTTCTTTCCTGCTCCTCTAAAACTGCATCTCTAACATCAACAATTCAGCCTTCAAATACTTAAGCAACTACCAACAAACCAGACTTGAACGAACTTAATAAACTCTTGACGTGATAAACTTTCCCGAGCTATAAACTTTCTCAAGTCTTCTTATTTTGATTTCTCTGCGCTTCAGCTCTTCCTAGCACTTCACATCGTGCTATGCTTTCTTCTTCACTGATTCTCTATTGAAATTCTTCAGAACTGAAACTCGATGACCACTTGATGACTTCTTTATCTCTGTCTCTTACTCACATATCTTGTGATAAACCTTGAGACAACTTTGCTGTATCAAAGAACATGTACTTCACTGACCTGCGAACCTGTACCAGACCTTGGTATCTGAAGTCTTTTGCTTCTCAGACTTTATCGAACCTCTCTGTCCCTCAGCTGCACTTTACCATGCCTCTGATATTACCCTTGATCGATCTTCATACATCACC
>CAKOAT010617376.1:116632-147221 GCA_932364175.1 Eruca vesicaria subsp. sativa
CTCTCTCTCTCTCTCTCTCTCTCTCTCTCTCTCTCTCTCTCTCTCTCTCTCTCTCTCTCTCTCGTTGCTTACATCATAAAGAGAATAAGGCTTTTTCTCATCCTTTTACATACTCTCTCTCACATGTAACTCACGTGACTTGGATAGACAATTGATACAAGTCTAAACCCTCTCCTTCATTCAGTATGTCTTCACACCAACAATGGCTTATAGGATATAGGGACACTTCTCAACACCCACTAATAATAATTAAAACATTATCTCATCTCCAAATGGACAAGAAACAAAAATTCTCCCCAGATTTTTTACTGTTCGAGACGTGAGCAACCTGATACGTTCTCAACATGTTTTTCATTCTCCAGTTGTCTCTTCGTTTACTCTGTTTCAGTACCTGATTTTCTCGGTTTCACTCTCTCTTTTTTTGCTTTTGTCGTGAAACCTTTTTTTTTGTTATCCCCGACTGAAGAAGAATAGTAAAATGACTTAAATTTGTTATTGGTTTAACCAGAATAAAATAATTAAACCAGATAGACATGTATTTAGGCTGTTAACGGCTGCCTGATGCCGTTTACAGATTTGGGGTAATTAGGTTAATTTCGAAATTTTTTGTATGTAATACAAAAAAATAAAATTGTTTGTGTGGGTTTTGACTTAATATAAAACTTCGTGTGTTAAAAAACCGGGATACAATAGTTGATAGGGGAATAAGCCATTCTCCCCTACTTTATATCTATGGGGGGACCCATAATGTTGTGGTGAAATAAGTCTTATTCAATTTGCCTAGTGACGTGGTGAACTTAGCCCTCCACAATATAGTTTTTAATTGCTTTATTTTTTTTGAACAACAAATACTTATATTAAAATCAAAAACGAGATGGACAATTACAACCGGAGAAAAACTCGTCAGTAAGATGATAAGCTAACATAATTAAAACATAACAAAATATAGAGATGACCAAGGAGAGAAGAAGAAACCCGTAGAAAATCTTCACTTGTAGTCCTAGAACCTGCATTCGATAGAACACAAAGAAGTCGATATCGACGTTGAGGAACCCAACCAATAGGTTTTGAGAACAGTTAAAAACTGTCTCTAAAGAATTCTGGATCCCCCGATGTTGCAATGAGGTGCGGAGAGGCTGCTGGAGTAGGACTACACACAGAGTCGTTGACGGTACAGCCTTTAAAGGATAGCAGTTGTCAGAATCGAGGTGACGTTGCAGTGAGATGCGGAAAGACTGCTGGAATAGGAATACACATAGAGTCGTCAACGGTACAACCTTTAAGGTTAAAAGAATCACAGGGGAAAGGGTAGAGGAATAGTTGAAACAACTCTGTAACGAATTGCCGATGCTTGAGACGGAATAATGTGATGGAGACGCAGCGGTAATATAGTATCGAATAAATCTGGCGAATCCACATTCTTGCATAATAGTTATAGAGACATTTCGATAGCTGATTAAAACAATGTTGAATCTGAGACAGGTCTTTGGAGGGGTTGTCGCTTTAGATGAACACTTCACAATCAAAGATTCTACGTACAAAACGAAGTCCAAAAGATGGTCGGAGCCCTATCGAGTCTCGGTGCATGATGGAGAGGAGGTGACATAGATCGGAGTGACATTGGTGATGCGGAGGTGACGAATTGTGAAGGGTTGGATGAGACCAGAGAACAATCCCGGACCGGACGCAAAAGATATACCAGAGATAATGAAAACCATATCTAGCCGAAGAGTGGAAAAACGTCACGACTTCGTGGGAGACGGTTGTGGTGGCTTGCGAGTGGAGAATGTCTCGTCTGCAACTAAAACCCTTGCTAATATAGAGAGAGAACGTGACCGATACTAATATTCTACTACATAAACTAGAGAATTTTATATGTACACTCGTCTTTTGAAATTGACATTCTGTGTAAATGGATGTCACAATTCTGTATTATTAAGCAATTAAAAGTCAATACAACTAACCGAAGGAACACCATCACTTATGTATGGATTAAGACCATCATTATTTTGTCTTATAGAAAATTGAAAGTTGCTCGACTGAGGTAACTTTTCTGGATAAGTGGACATTTTTCAATTATAATTGGAAATTACTGCTATTCTAAGTAATTTATAATGATATTTTGATAAACAAAAAGTATGACAGTTTAAAAAACAAAAGGTATGACTAACATATACAAAAATTGTGGATACCCCTTTACTGCAATAGCTGGATCAAGAGTTGAAATGTTTATATACTATAATTTTAAGGTTCAAATATTAGCAATCGTTTATATAGATTAGTAGTAAAAATAAGATTTATTTTTTTTTATGGTGTAAATAAAACTTATATATATATATATATATATATATATAGATCTTCATAAAACGATTTAATTTGTTCCTATAGGAAATATCAATCATAAATCCTGATAAAATGGCAGAACGGTAAGTTGCACAATTGTTAGTGTCAGAGTTCTTGTATTTATCCGGTTCTTGTATTCATAATAAAACAATATATTAGTGTTATACAAAGATACTAGAGATTGATCTGCATGCTAGGATATTAAATTTTATATTTTTATAGATTAATATTTTATTTTTTATAATTAGGGTTATATATTTTATGTGTAATTATATAATTAATTGAAAATTTTTAATTTGCTATAAATCAAAATTTAATCCGAATCAAATTAGATAATATGGTTATTTTTGATTATTTGTTTTATATTATTTTTTGTTTGAATTCAGAATATTTGAATAGAATCATTTTTTTTTCTTCAAACGGCTATTCTATTACTCAAACTTGAGATGCGCTGGGAAACCAGACCGGAATAAAACAACCAGTGTAATACATACTCTTGTAAAATCACCTTGCTATCTTAGCTAACGAATCAGATGATATACTTTTAGCACGAGGAGTATAAGAAATCGAAAACTCCATGAATCTATCCTTTAGCCGTGAAAAATTCTGCAATTCTGTAGAAAAGTTTGACCATGCTCCTGGATCCTAGATCATCATGATTAGGTCCTTGTAGTCAGTACCAAACGCCTAACACGTCGACGTCTTCAGCATGCACTCCATTACCCACAGTAGGGCCTCCAATTCTGAGTGTAGGGATGTGATTCTTCTGCTCTGGTTTTTAGCACCTAGAACTTGGATTATTCCATTCGAATAGAATCGATCAATATAGTTATTTTGGTACAATTATATGAACCTTTGAATACATTAATTTTTGGATATTTTAAGGTTTCTATACATTGAAATCGAATTCATCCGGATTTCATATTTAGGCAAGATAATAAATGAAGTGATTAAAATAAATAAAATAATTACTTAGAAAAAACAATAATAAAGTATAAAGAAAATCTGTAAAAAAAAGCAGATACAAAATTAACTCGGCTCAATTCCGATAAGGTGCGTGTAATTATGGATGGCTAAAGGGCACATAAAGTATTTATTATACACATGTCGTGTATGCAACTATCGATAATTGTAGGGGTAGGTGCAAGGCGAGTATTTGCACTTTTGCGTATCTTTGATACTTAGCTTGCTTGAACGAGTAACGAATTTTCGGACTTGTATTTGCCTTGTTGAAAACTGATTCTTTTTATTTCGAATACTTGTCCAGAATATGGTACCCTCAATCGGTTACTTATTACTTATAAATATTTATGAATTATTTGGATATTTTTCAAAGTTTCTAATAATTATTTGTTAGATAATATTGTATAGGAAAAGATTATGAAAGTTTGTTTATTTATTCGACTTGGAAAAACTACAAAAATTACTTCAAATAAAATATTTGTACCTATTATAAAGAAGAAGGAACAAAATACATAAATATCCTGATACAAATTATTCTTTATTTCTTACAATAAAGAACTATATTTTTATGGTTTAGTTATCATTTCTTTCGGTTGCAAAACAAGTAACGAGTAATATCAAGCCAAGTCGCTAATTTCTTTGCAATACTTGTTACTTGACTTGTACTTGCAAGTGGCAAAACTCAACCACTTGATACTTGACTTGATAACAATGAGTATTTATAAAAACGAGACGAGTATGGGTAAAATAATGAGTATAAGGCAAGTAACGAATATTTGTGTTCAGCCCTAAATAGTTGTTAGTTTGTTACCTACTACTAATTTCCATGTTCAACCGTGTCATGTACATTTAGCAAAATACCATTTTTTATGTATCGTTAATTATAAGTTATAACTGTCCAAAGTCTCTAGCCCAAAATTTGTTTTGATTTGAAGGGAAAGTTTACCAGGTACGATGCTGATATAGTTAAGATGCATTCCCTTTAAATCAATATAATTAGCATTGTATCTAAGCTTCGATTTGTATAACTGATAAAACAGTAACAATATATTACAGAAGGATCATGCTGCAGAAGATGTATACTCTTAATAAAAAATTGATAAATTGATTGATGAAGTAGTAACAATATACAATTTAAAAATTATCATAAAATTAATATATAATATCTTTATTTGAAATATATATATATATATATTAATAATCTATTTTTATTGAAAATTATGAATCATATTTAATTATATTAATTAATTATATTAATATATATATATAAAAAAATTATCATAATTTTTTTTATTGGTACAACAATATATTATTCATATATAAAATTATCATAAAAGTTAATATATGAAAATAATTTAATTATTCCTAAATAATACAGATACGTTTATATTTTATATTATATAGATATGTTTCTATTTATTATATAATTATATATTATTTTATGTTTGTTATTAAAAATAATGAGGATATATGTAATTATATTAATTATATTATGTTTAAAATTTTAAATTATTCATTTTAAGAAGTAAATATATATATTTATATTATTAAATAAACCAAATTATATAATTATTTTTTATTTTTATATATTTTAACTGCAAATGTTTTATCGGAAGCTTCATATCAAAACATTTAGCAAAAAGCATTTGGAGAATATTAGTCTCTTGTAAATGTTAATCTAAATGCTTTTGTAATATAAATATTAATTGGATAATAAAAAAATATTATATTTATGCTAATGTTCTACCAATCAAAGTCTTAATACGATGAAATCACAAGTGGAGTTGGTTGGATTCTCCAACTACAATATGAATCAATCGATTACTTGGATTACAAGGTCACCACAAGGAAATATCGCTTCTACACACTGAGTTCAAGAGCTTGATATAGGTTTTAAAATATTTGATCTGCCGTCAACATTATTGTAATCATTTTGTTATCAATTCTCAAGAATTAGTCAAACTGGTTACCACGTCTGAAGAGTGACAAGTCTTCGCAGCTGAACTTTGGAAAGTTTCAAATTCTTTGGGATATTTATCAAGACAGAAAACTGGTATATGAGGCTAGATTTAGTAACACTTATGCAGACTTCCTTGCAAGACATGTTCGTATAACGAAGCATATTCTTTCTATGTCAACACGTTGGCTTTTTACTGGATTGATACTAGCAACTCGCTTTTTGTGAGTTCCTACTAAGATTTATCTTTGTATTTTCAACGTGATAGAAAAGAGCATTGTACCTAGTAATGACTATAAGTATTTTATTACATAAATGTTCATTAATATTAAAAAAAATTACTTATAGTCATCTTAAATCATTATACACTAAAACATAAGTCATCGAACGAATCAGATTTTGACACTTGGAAAAAAATTACAAAAAATAAAATAATTATCCTTTTTTCATCTCCTAGTTTTTGCGATAAAAACAAAATAATATTTAGAAGAAACAAAACATTATCATGCAACAGTTAGTAAAACCACCCACAATCATTGTTTGCCCATGATCTTTTTCTTTCGTTCTCTTATGTCTCTCAAATTTTCTCAGATTGGATTAAAATATGAGAAATTACCAAATATGAGTTAATATTGTCCTTCTTTGATTACAAAATCCTGATTTCAGATTTTCACATTGAATTTTCCAAGAGCCAGTGCTGAGATCAATTTGTGAGTAAGCATTGCAACAAACGATACATATATTCTCCCTATTTTGTACAGTTTCATTGGCTTGGTGGAGCTGGACATGCCTTCATCTGAACTGGTTTAGGACTAGGTAAATTTGAAAAGAGTGGACATGGTGGAGAAATGCTTGATGACTCAAACAAAGATTCTTTAGACTGAGAAGAAAAAGAGAAAGAGGAAAAAGATAGAAGTTAGCAACAAATGTAAACCTGGTAGAATCAGAAAAGGTCTTTTTGATAAAGCTAAATATTCTTCACATATATATATATATATATATATATAGAATCAGAAAAGGTCTTTTGATAAAGGTAAATATTCTTCACACACATATATATATATATATATATATATATATATATATATATATATATATATATATATATATATATATTTAAATATATTTGTGTTTAAATACCTTATTTATTAACACAGAAACATTATGTTTTTTTTGAGAAAGGGTTTAAATCACTGTGTTTCTGTGTCAATGAATAAGGTATTTAAACCACTATCCATTGGTATCATATATGTTTAAGGGAGAACATGTGAGATGACCCAATTTAGAAGAGAAATTAAGTGCACATCATGATTTTGACATAATGAACTATCTAACCGTTATGGTTGATTTGCGCCGGTTTTACTCTTAGTTTGTGCAAGTAGCCAGTGACAAAAATATATAGAGATAACGTTGACGTTTTAGAGTGTGGACCCTTTTAACCAGTAATTATTCACTATGGGAGAAAGGAAGCACATCCACGTCACTTATGTTGTTAGCGCATATGTTTTTTCACAATAGACAATAAATCTCTTATATATTAACTGAGAAACATCACAACATGTTTTGTTAGCTGAGAAGTATCATCATGAGAATAAAATTTACTAAAAAAAATATTAGTTCATCTATATATATCATATACTTTTTATCAAACTAAACATAAAACTATTATTAATGCTAAACGTTATTTCTTTAAATAAAATTTATGAAATTTCCTAATATGGTTATAATATATATATATGACAATTAATTATTTGAATATGAAAGATTTTCTAAAAATTTGTATAGCCTCTACGATTTTTTGTTAAATTTATATTGTGAAAATAAATTAACAATAACATTAACTCTATACAAAATAAATTAGATTTTTTGTATAATTTATATTTTGAATTTTAAAAAAACTAGAAATTAATAAAAAATTTAAAAATTTCACATATAATCTTTTTGATTAATAATTTATTTTTTTGTTATATCACAATACAAACAGTTATATAATTAATGAGTAAGAAATATCATTTAATAAATATTTAAATTAGATGTATATATATATATATTTTAGTGATGTTTAAATTAAACTAAACTAGATATTGGTCCGCACCTCCGCGCGGGTGTTTGATATAACTTGTGTTCATCGTAAATTCATAAACCTCTGATTTTATAAAAAAGTCTCATATATATATATATATTTTAATTACATATAGAGTAAAATATATTATTTATAATATAGATGTTTGATAATTTTTTTATTTGTACATAATTTTATGTTAAGAATTTTATAACTTGATGTAATTGTATGAATCTTATATTAATCTGTTTTTTGTTAATTTGTTTTAAAATGAAATAATGTACTAAATTTTTTAATTTTTTCATCATATATTAATCTATGAATTATTATTAACTTTAGAATATTTTATTTAATTGAAAATAGAATTTTCAGATTTTTATTTGATTAAATAAAATAAAATAATACTATATTAAAAATTGTTTTTCTATTATATACGAAATTTTAATTTATATTTCTATACTAGGGTAGGCCCGCCCTACGGGCGGATTAACAAATAATATAAATTACTTAAAATGTAACTTATTCTTAACTTAAATTAAAACTAATTTTCATGTTTTTATTAAAACAATTTATCTATTTATTTGACTATTTATTTTAAAAACATAAACTTATTAATTATTAAAATTTTAAGGAATATATTACTTTTCTTTTTAATGTTTTTTAATTTAACTATTGTAATAGTTAAAGATAGTTTTTGGAAAATTGCTCGATAAGTTTAATGAAGTTATAAGTAATAACTAATAAGCAGCTCCAAGTTTAGATTACATAAAAAAATTAAAAGTGAGCATTACTATCTAAAATTATACATTTTTTGTTTGAGTATTAAATATACTATTATGATGTATGAAATAATTACGTAATCTAAGTAACCCATGATTAGAGATTTAAAATAATTGATACTTGGAAATTAGCATAGTATAATTCTTACACTTTATTCTATATATAATATTTATTATATATTCTGACTTCATTTAAAATCAATTATTTATATATAACATGCTAAAGTGTTTTATTATAGTTTTGGATTATATAATATTTATTTAATCAAATTTATTATTTTCAATAAGAAGTTTGTGAACTTAAGATACTAGAAAGTAAATATATTAGTATAAGTAAATTTATTTACTATATTATTTTAATGTTTTTAAAAAAATATATGATCTATTGTAAAATAAAAAGGCTAACCATTTTATAGTTGTTGATACATCGCGTTGCAGAGGAATATCTCATAGCATTCAATGTCAGTTTGTGTTTCACGTCTAACTATGGATTTAAGAAGGCCATAAAAGGGAAGCATTTGTATCTCAGAGAATTTCAGTTACTAAAAGTGAATACAAAGAGATGCGAGTGAAGATTAATCTGAGTCAAAAAATCTCTCAAAACACCATTGAAGGTAATAGAGAACTAGACGATTATTTCTTGGTCGCCGCAGAACAAAGGGGAGAGAATAACCGTAAATTTCCATGTTTCGTGAAAGCATAAATAGAGTTGTTTCTGCAAGACTATCGGGCTATCTCCACATCAAACTATAAGCCCAATAACACAAACGGAATAAGTCCAATCACACGAAATATATGACTTAATGAAACACAAAGTTTATAGAGATGGGACACGTGGTGTGTTGTTGGAGCACGAATTAGTGACATGGCACAATATGAGGGAAGGAACTCTTCTTTATAATAATAGATTATCAATAACATCATCAGCTTTAGAATTATAATCATTTAATTTAAATTTATTTAAATGTGTGGTAAAATCTGTAAATAAAAAGAACTATTAAAAGACAATACTTAATTTATTACAATCGCAATGGCTAAATATGTAAATTAAAGGAAATATTAAAAAGACACTGCTATTCATGTTTGCAAACATACTTCTTTTTATTATTGCTATCCTTATTTCCAAATAATACAAAAAGGTACTTAAGTTTTAATAATATAGATACCATTTAAAAATACATAAATATTTAATTCCAAAACTGCATTGAACAAGTATCGAGAACTTAATACTTTAATGACAAACTTTGAATTTAAAGATAAAAAATAGATAGACTTGTGAAGTATGATTGCAAAAAAGATCGATGGCAGAAGAATTAAAAATGACAATATAAGATATTCAGATTAATTGTATCAAAAGAGATGAAAATTGACAGTATTAGAGAAAAGAGGTGGAAGAGACAACATCATACGAATATCATTCCATTCTACATCACATAGTACTTTATTTTATTGATGTCATAATAAATTATATTCCATTTACATTTAAATATACTGCTTCTCTTTATAAAATCATATACACATCAATATAAAATACATATATATACCAATACAAAACTTAGATCAATAGAATATGAAACAACAAACAGCAAGGGTGAACCGTATTTTTCAAACATTACATGAAATATAAAATGATAAATAATAAATTATATTTTAGTAAACATGACAAATAAGAGAAAAGTCAATAAGGGAAGACATATTGTTTCATTTCAAAAAATAGTATCGAAATACACTATTGTTCATCTCTTTCCTCTCTTCAAACCCGAAACAAAATTTACAGGCTTTCACATTTCCTCTTCAATGAAAAATCTCAGACTGGGAAGATGGATGCACGGAGTTGCAATGCCGTCGTGGCGACTTTAGATTTCAAAATCGAATTGTTCGGTGTTTTCTCCAACGGAGACCTCACAACTGGCATGTTCCTCAAAAATCCGTCGACGGAGATGTACTTGGTGGCTTTGGAATAGCAAAAGAAGGAGAAAATTATTGCACTTAAACTAGTTGATGCCGTCGCGATCGCTCAAAACTGAGAAGAAACCTATTCATCTTTTCAATTTTTACCAACTAAAATTTACTTTCTTAGCTGTTTGTGATAAAGGAATGGCCACATTTTAATTTTTAGAATAAATAATTAATAATTAAATTTTGTTTTCTTTTACAGGTTGAACCGGTTGTTTGAAGGATATAACAGTGTTATTATAGAAAATACAAATCATATGTGTGAGAATTAGGTCAAAGCGTTAGAGAATAAATTATAATTTTATTCTGTGTTATACGGTGCAATTTTCCTAAAATTTATAGGAGCAAGCATACATTAAGTTTAAAGATCATAAACTAAAATGTTATTAACATTGTCTACTTAATTAATTTTTCAGTATTATGTACGAATTATTACTTTTCACTTGCTTTCTTGAAATGATGTTTCTCTGTTACATGCTGATCTTTTTATTGTTATCAATGGCTGTAAGACTATTTTTGTTTGTAGATGGATATTGAATTAATTAATAGATTGTTTGTACAAAATTAAGGAAAATATTGAAAGAACCAAACATACAAAGTAAAACAGAAAAGGTTCAAACTAATATTTACATTCATCAAGCTATTTCATGTCAACATAAATTTTTACAGGCAGATCAAACGTAATTTTATATGTTCGTAAGTTAATTTTACATTCAACAAGCTACTACAAAATCCAATTTATTTTATAGACATCAATTTTAATTAGCTGAAATGTGATTTTTAAGAAAAATATATTTCCATACGAAATATGGAGTCAATACTAGTAGATTCATAAAATGAAAGCATCTTAATAATCTAATACTCAACTATGAAATAAAATACTTATAGTCTAACATTACAAAAGAAAGTACTTATAATTCAATATTTTCTAATAAATTAAAATAAAAATCTTAAAATTTTAATAATACATAGCCAGACTAATGAAAATATGTGTTATTTATTTAAATATATCAAAATATATTCCTATATTTTGGTAGACTTTACAGATATTGTGGGTTTGGAAAATAACTAAAAATTTGCACATTGATCATTCAGAAATGTTGAACAACCTAAAATTGTACACAAAAATTAGGGGATTAGTTAATATTATTTATATGAGAATTATTAATTATGTCTAAAATATTAAAAAATAACATATATATATATATTCATAATTCAATCCGAATTTAAGCTATATTTTGTATAAAAAATAATTCTATTTTGATGTGCGATCAGAACATTTCGATTTAAATAAATTAAATTAAATATAACATGGCCAAACAGAGGGATTATACTACATTGTTTTATTTCCATACAATTATATTTATATAAGACTTTAGTATTGCTTAGAACATAAAAACATAAAAATTATATGTACAAACATTTATCATTGCATAAAGTAGAAAATAATGAAATCAACAAATATAATTAGAACTACAATGAAAATTTCATTAAAATAATATAATTTATTTTTATTAAATTATGATCATTACATGTAGAACCTAATAAAACTGTAAATATCTTTATGTAGTAAGAAATGACTGTTACTGGCGATTTTAAGGCGATTCTACAACGGTTACAGATTTTGATCTACTCTCTCACCACGAAATTCGTGGTTGATGATATTACTGCTGGCAAAGCGTGGATTACGGTGTTTCTCTTATCCACGTTGCCCTATTTTCTCATGTGGAAGTTCCCTCTTCCCCGTGATGACTTAGTGGTGTAGGGATTTTCGAAGTTCCTCTATATAAATCAAATTTGGGATACAAGTTTCTCATACTGCTTCATACCTTTTCTTTCTAAAATCATGTTCTACCCTTTGAGATTATACTCTGTTTTCCAAAAATGGCGGATAACATACGCCGTGCAATGCTAGATATTGATCTTGGAAGTGAAGATGCTCCAGTTGCATTACCGTTGGCAGTTGTTCAACAAGCCGCTGAAGAGAACAAATTCATCTTGATCGGGAGACTTGTGATGCCGCGTAGGCAAAACATAAGAGGCATTCTTACAACAATGCTGTAACAATCTGTCCCGTGGGAACTACCCGCCCCATGGCCGCCAGGCTGGCCCTGCAGGGCACCGACCCCAACGCCTCTATTATGAGTTCTCACTAACTCCAAATTAGGTTGCTGGTGAGACTCGAACCCAGGTCCTCACCCTTTAACAGCACACCCACAGGACAAGATGTCACCAATTGACCTGCAGATCAATTGGTGACAGCTTGTCCTGTGGGAGTGCTGTTAAAGGGTGAGGACCTGGGTTCGAGTCTCACCAACAACCTAATTATGAAGTTAGTGAGAACTCATAATAGAGGGGTTGGGGTCGGTGCCCTGCAAGGCCAGCCTAGCGGCCATGGGGCGGGTAGTTCCCACGGGGCAGGTTGTTACAAATGCCACGAGCCTGGGGTCTTGAAGGTGTACTCAGAGGACGTTCCATTGAAGCAAGACGTTTTCAATTCATTTTTCCATCTGAAGAGGCTATGGAAACGGTGATCCGTAGAGGACCATGGGCCTATGCAGAGAGGATGTTGGTACAATGGTGGACACCACTAATGGACATGGCTATGCTTAATTTCATCCCCTATGGGTTCAGATTCGAGGCATTTCGTTCCAGTTTGTTAACCGTGAAGTCATTCTTTATATTGCTCGAGAAATGGGGCAATATATCCAAATGGACTACAATGAAGAATCAGGAACACGTCTGGAGTTCATCAGAGTTCGTTTAAATTGGAACATCAACCAACCATTACGTTTCAGGCGCAATTTTCAGTTTGCTTCAGGAGTCAATACCATGCTCTGGTTTTGGTATGAGAGACTTCAGGGTTTTTGTGAGACATGTGGCATGATGACACATGACTCTGGTCGTTGTCTGATAGTCAATGGTGGGCCAGATACAGATCCAGAAGATGGTGATGATGATTCTTCCGAGGATGATCAACCAATGGGAGACGACCACAGCCCAAATCCAGGAGTTCACATTGAAGAGATACAAGATGGAAATGACAACCCTGAAGCAGGCGATAATGTTCTGAAAGTTCCCTCTAGTGCTGCGGTTGTTCAGATCGAACCAACGGATGATGAGGACGAAAAGACCAGTGAAGTGGAGAATGATGGAGGAGATGATGAGTTGTGGAGCCCAACTGCAAAACGTACGATGTTCTATGATGACATCAACATGGAGGAGATGTATAATCCTCTCATACCGTTGGGATTTACTCACCCTAGACATGAGTCTCTTAAAAGGAAATCATGGATGAAAGCTGCAGAGGGAAACAAGAGTAAACTCTGTATTGGAGAGAAGGGAGAATCAAGTAATGCTGGTTTCGTTAAGAGACAGCATGATGAGGTTAAGGAGTCACAAAACAAGACGAGTGTTGAGCACGTAAGTGATGCAAAGGTTGGAACCATGGTGAGAGGCGCGGTGGGCCCTGAACCACCACTCCCACCATGAGAACATCCTGCTGGAATTGTAGAGGTCTTGGCAGTGACTCTACAGTTCGACGGCTTAAGGAGATAAATAAGAAGTATCTCCCGGACATCATTTGCCTATCTGAGACAAAGAAACAAGATGATTCCATTAGGGATGTTGGTGCTCAATTGGGTTTTCTAAATTATGTAACGGTTCCCCCTTTAGGACTTAGTGGCGGTTTGGTTTTATTGTGGAAGCATGATGTAAAGCTCTTTGTTTTAAGCCTTTCAAGTCAGTTCATCGATTGTAAAGTTCTAAGTAATGAAGTTCCTTTCTACTTGTCTTTTGTCTATGGTAATCCCAATCCTAGTTTGAGAAGTTATACATGGGAATCAATTGAAAGACTGGGAATGACAAGGAGAAATCAACCGTGGATGCTACTAGGTGATTTTAATGAGATACTTGGGAATCACGAGAAAATAGGAGGGAGAATAAGACCTATTTCTACTTTCCAACCTTTCAGAGACTTTGTTCATAACAATGATCTGATAGATATAAAATCAATTGGTAATAGGTTCTCTTGGGTTGAACAGAGGGGGAATCACCACGTTCAGTGTTGCCTAGATAGAACTATGGCTAATAGTAGATGGCTAAATGAGTTCCCGACTTCAGAAACAGAATTTCTTGGTATTGGGGAGTCTGATCACAGACCTTTAGTCACATACATCTCCTACGATACAGAGATCCCTAAGAGAATGTTTCACTATGATGGAAGACTAAATGAGAAGGAGGGTTTTAAAGCAACAGTTACTCGTGGGTGGAAAGGCTCCGGTCAAACACACTTACTACACATTCCCTTGACGCAAAGACTCGCCCGATGCAGACAAAACATATCAGTATGGAAAAGACACAACAAAAACAATGCAGAGGAACGTATTGTTTCTTTGAGAAAACGTTTGGATGATGCAGTTTGTGCTTCCACTACAACTACACAAGAAAGAACAGTTATTCAAGAGGAACTGAATCAAGCTTATATGGAAGAGGAATTTTTTTGGCAACAAAAAATCCGAATTCGATGGCTCAGGTTAGGTGATCGAAACACAAGATACTTTCATGCTGTAACAAAGGTGAAATGGAACAGAAATAATATTACTTCTATGCAAGATGAACATGGAGTGGTTCAAAGAGGGCAAAAGAATATTGCTAAGGTTGCTGAAACATATTTTCAGGAGCTATTCATGACAAGAAATGAGGCTTCACAGTACTTTGATGAAGCTTTTAGAGGTTTCCAGAGTAGAATAACAGAGGAGATAAATGCAGACTTGATAAAACCAGTGACTTCAGAGGAAATTGAAGGTGCTATATTTGACATTGGACCTCAACGTGCCCCTGGACCAGATGGTTTCCCAGTCATCTTTTACCATCAACATTGGAATGATATCAAAGATGAGATTATTGCTGAAGTTACAAGATTTTTCGAAGAAGGGCTTCTAGATGATAGATTAAACCACACTAACATCTGTCTCATACCAAAGATTTACCCACCCTCTAGTATGGCTGAAATGAGACCTATAGCACTATGCAATGTAGTCTATAAAATCATTTCAAAAATTTTGGTTATGAAACTGAAGGAGCATCTACACCACATTATCTCTGAAAATCAGAATGCTTTCATACCAGGGCGACTCATATCTGATAATATCATTGTGGCTCATGATATTATGCATTGTATGAAGGCTCGAAAGAGACAAGCAAAATCTTATATGGTTGTGAAGACCGACATCACTAAAGCATATGATCGACTCAAATGGAGTTTTTTGGAGCGTACTATGCAAGCTATGGGCTTTCACCAGAAATGGATTCACTGGATTATGACTTGTGTAAGTACAGTCTCCTTTTCAGTACTTATTAATGGATCACCGGAAGGTTATATTATTCCTCAAAGAGAAATCAGACAGGGAGACCCGTTGTCCCCTTATTTTTTTATCCTCTGCGCCAAAGTTTTATCTCATCTGATGCACCAGACGATGATTGATAGATCTTTACTGGGAGTTAAAGTTGCACTCCAAGCTCCACCAGTAAACCATTTACTATTTGCGGATGACTCCCTGTTTTTCTCATTAGCAAACCCAAAAGCTGGCAGGAGACTAAAACATATTCTTGAGCTCTATGAGAAGGTGTCGGGTCAAGCCATAAATCTTACGAAGTCAGCCATCACATTTGGATCACAAGTTTCAGAACATGTTAAAACAAGAATGCGGAATCTACTGGGTATACACAATGATGGTGGCCTTGGAAAATATTTAGGATTACCGGAGCAGTTTGGAACTAAAAAATCTGAAATGTTTACATACATTGTGGATAACCTCTTGAAAGCTGTGGCACTGGCAATGCCTATTTTCTCTATGAATATATTTCGATTAACAAAAGAGATATGTGAGGAGATAAATGGAGTTCTAGCAAAGTTTTGGTGGGGATAAGGTGATAAAAAAAGATTACATTGATATTCATGGGATCGTCTATGTATACCAAAAAGAGAAAGTGGACTAGGCTTCAGAGATTTAGAGCACTTCAGCCAAACCTTGCTTGCAAGCTTGCAAGGCTTGCAAAGCAAGCATGGCGAATCCTGCAACATCCTGAATGTTTAATAGCAAGAGTACTCAAAGCGAGTTATTTTCCTCATGACAATATATTAACAGCATCTATCAAGAGAAAGTTGTCCTATGCATGGAAATCCATCATTCATGGAACAAATTTACTAAAACAAGGTATGCGATTCATTATTGGTAATGGGGAGCAAGTTGATCTTTGGCTAGACCCGTGGCTACCGGAGCATCCACCAAGAGCACCAAGACCTCGACGAATGGGAGCTAATACTCGATGGGTTTGTGAGTTATTCACTCCTGATCGTATGAATTGGGATGAAAACAAAGTCAGAGAGTTCATTCATGCTGATGATGTACCGAAGGTCCTCTCTAGCAAAATCTGCTCAACAGCACATTTGGATTTGTTGCGGTGGCACTATAATGAAGATGGTATTTACTCGGTCAAATCGGGATACTGGTTAAATACTCATATTCCCCAAAACCAGATGGTTTTACCAACTCATGGGGATCCTAATCTCAAGCGAAAAATCTGGAAAACAAAGACTGCACCAAAACTAAAACATTTTCTTTGGAGAACACTCTCCAAAAGTTTACCAACACGAGATAATCTTCAAAGGCAACATATAATTACTAATGCTCAATGTCCTCTCTGTTGTCAAGCTACTGAAACAGAACATCACATTCTATTTGAATGTAGTTATGCTCAGCGAGTATGGAGAGCTTCAGGATTCTCAAATCTGATCATTCATAACCCTACAACAACATTAGAAGAGAAAATTGAAGCATGTCTGCAATGTGGTACTTTCAATACTATGAGACATTTCAAAGATCTTCCTTTCTGGATCCTCTGGAGATTTTGGAAAAGTAGAAACGTGCTGTTGTTTTAGAAATCAGAAATTCCATGGGGACAACTTCTCTGACAAGCAAAGACAGATGCAAATGAATGGTCAGAGAATACAACAGGAATAAATGACAGGGATGGACGGAGCGATGGAAATGGGAGACCATTTGTACAACAGGGGTGGAAAAGACCACATGAAGGATGGCTCAAATGTAATGTTGATGGCTCTTTTCTCAATGGTGAATGTACCAAGTAAAGCTGGAAGGGTGTTTCGTGATGAACATGGTCACTATAGAGGTGCAGCACAAGCCAAAGGCAACAAGGTTAATAATCCATTGGAGAGTGAACTACAAGCTCTGGTAATGGCAATGCAACATAGCTGGAGTAAAGGTTACAAGAAAATTATATTTCAAAGTGATTGCAAAAAAGCGGTTGAAATTATCGACAAACAACTCCTGCATTTTAATGCCTACAATTGGCTTCGAGAAGTGACAAAATGGAGACATAAGTTTGAGGAGATTCGAGTAGAATGGATTCCAAGATTGGGGAACAAAGCAACAGATCGACTTGTAAGGACTGCTATACCATATGATACCAATTTTTATTATCACTTCTATGTTCCTTACTCTATATCTAAGGACCTCTATATGGATTTGTTAAACTGTCATCAAAGTTAATAAAATGTGATGTTATAAAAAAGAAAACTGTAAATATATTTTTTGTACTACAATTCACTTCTCAAGTTCTATTTGACACCCCAAAATAAATTTTTTGTTTCTATTTACGAATTTAAGATAAAAAATTAAACTTTTCACCTCTAATAAAACTGAAAATATATCTACTGATAAATATTGTAACTAAAAATATCAATGGTAGAGGTCAAAATTATTTTTTATCAACAATTTAACTCACTTATAAAATTAAATAATAAATCATGTAAACATAAATTTTGTAGGAGCACTAACATATTTATATATATACATAAAAGTACAATTTCCGTTTGATATTTTTTTCAAAGAAAATATTATCCACTGATTACAAAATCAAGTTATTTCATGTTTTGAGAGGACATTTGAGCATTTTTATGAGATAACGAAAATATTTGAGCATTTTTGAACAAGTAAAGTATTTCAGATTACTCCCCCCCCCCCATTTGGGCCTTTAGTCATTTGATGTTTTTTTTTCTGTCAACGCCCAGATTTAAGACTAAATACAAATGATTTGAGTTTATGAAAATATTTAAAACAGTAAAACAGAAAAAGAACATTTGGACTTTCCTGTTTAATTTTTTTTTTTGTTGTCAAAGAAAAAAACAGTAAAGTCCAAATGTTCTTCTTTTTTTTTTAGCACACCCAAATGTTCAATTAGTCGTTTGTTTCAGGTTTGCGAAAGTGATTCTAGATCATCGACTACCGAGGAAGTTGAATTCATCAGGTGAAAGGGGAGAGAATCGGTTAGCTAGTTTTGACTTTTGATACACCACAAAAAAAAAGATCTCACCCACCAAAAAAGTCGTCTACAGCAAAATGGGAGGTAGTAAGATGCCTGAAGTGTATGAAACTAAAGTCGAAGCTGGGATGTCTTCTCTTGCGATTACCAGCACAAGTCCCCACTACAATACTCCAGTTCAAGCGCCGATTATATCTTCCTACAATAACCACATCAGGCCGTTCCTTGACATTGTGGACAGGCTGAGGAACCTGAATGTCATGAAAGAAGGGATCCAGCTTCCCACCATTGTCGTTGTTGGAGACCAATCCTCTGGAAAGTCGAGTGTTCTCGAGTCCTTGGCAGGAATCAGTTTGCCTCGTGGGCAAGGAATCTGCACGAGGGCTCCTCTTGTGATGAAGCTTAAGCGAAGTGCTAGCTCTGAACCTGAGATCTGGCTCAAGTACGGTGAGAAAGTTGATCATACGGATGAGGAGCACATCACTGAAGCTATTTGCACAGCAACGGATGCTATCGCAGGTAGGTTTTCACTTTCGAAATCTGGCCATTAGCTAAACTAAATGTGTAAACACTTAAATACATGTTCTGCCACTCATATATAGTTGGATGATCTAGAGTATGTTACTCACACTGTAATTCTGAATGTAGCATATCTGAGTCTAACAAATAGATTGGCACGATTATGATGAGTAAATCGTAAACGTATCCATTTTGCAGGATCTGGGAAAGGTGTCTCAGACACTCCCCTTGAGCTATATGTAAGAAGGAATAGTGTTCCTGACCTGACAATGGTTGATCTCCCTGGGATAACGCGTAATCCCATCAATGGGCAGCCTGAAGACATCTATGAACAAGTGTCAGCCATAATCAAGAAATAGATCGAGCCACAGGAATCAATTATTCTCAATGTTCTGTCAGCTACAGGTGACTTCTCAACCTATGAGTCCATACGTATGTCTAAGCAAGTGGACAAGAAAGGGGAAAGAACTCTGGCTGTTGTGACTAAAGCCGACGTGCAACCTGAAGGGCTGTTGGAGAAAGTTACGGCAGACGATGTGAACATCGGACTCGGTTACGTCTGTGTGAGGAACCGTGTAGGGAACGAGACATATGAAGAAGCTAGAAAGAAAGAAGAGTTTCTTTTCAAGACTCACCCATTGCTCTCTAATATTGATGAAAACATGGTGGGGATCCCGGTTTTAGCTCAAAGGCTCGTTGAAATCCAGGCGAAAATGATCACTCGCTGTTTGCCAGAAATCGTACAGAATATTGATGAAAAACTGGACAAGAATATCCTCGAGTTGAATAAGCTGCCAACGGTAATAAATTCTCCAAGTGAAGCTTTGATGACGTTAATGAATATCATCTGTTCTGTCAAAGAGTCTCTCCACAGACTTCTTATCCAAGGAGATGTCTCGGAATATCAAGATGATCATCTTAACATGCCTTCTTCTACTCGCTTGGCAGATATGTTGAGAAAATTCTCAGATGATCTACAAGCACAGCCTCAGGCCACGACTGAGTTCTTGATGGATGAAATCAAGGTACTTGAAGATTGCAAATCTGTTAGATTGACTAATTTTATTCCAAGATAAGCCTTCTTAGCTATCCTCTCACAACGTGTTGATGCAATCCATGCTAAACCCACCGAGTTCATCAGAGAGATATGGGACTCCGTTGAAATTGTTCTCTCATCAGTCATCACTAAGTACTCTGAAAACTTCCCTCAGATTCAGCATTTCATCAAACGAGCGTGTGGTAGACTACTCTCTATGATCAAAGAACAATCTGTGAGCCGAGTGACCGAGATTGTTGAGATGGAGAAACTGACAGATTACACATGCAACAAAGAGTACACGAACGTTTACACACATTATATAGCTGCACAAGGAAGCTTCATCAGTGCTGCAGTGAACACATATAAAATATCCTTCGATTTAACTGGATTCGGAACGGTTCCGACTACACATCTAAGGAAGTATCCTGTCGAACTACTGCATCAAGCTTTTGACATAAAGATGAGGATTACAGCCTATTGGGCTATCGTTGTAAGAAGAATTGTGGATAGCACTGCACTTTACCTTCAGTTCACTTTGAAGAATTTCATCAACAGTCAGTTTCAGAAGGAGATCGTCGCGGAGTTGGTGAATCACAGAGGCGTAGGAGACGTTGAGAAGATGCTTGAGGAGTCTACTGCGGTGGCGAGCAAGAGGGAGAAGCTTAAGAACAGTATCAGGCTATTGAAGGAGGCCAAAGACGCTGTTTCAGCCATTGTTGATCACAGTTCCTGATAGTTAGATCGATTGCTTCTTTAGTGAAGTTTGGGTTTTCATTCTTTTCGTCTAAAAAGGGTTTGGGTTTTCACTTTGTCTTTTCTCCCATTTTATTATGTTTTTTACACTTTTAAATGAATTTGTGTGGCCATGTGGCATTTACTTTCAAATAAATAAATACTTGGAAAATTTCAACTGTATTTACTATAAATAAAAAAAGAATATCAAACCTTATCCACACCAGATTGAAAAATTATCTAATAGGATTATCCCTTATTACCACGTCATGAATTTACCGATTGATCCCTCATTTTTTATTTCTTTCACTTTGACCTTAAAGGCTGAAATGATGTAGAATTACCTTTGATTTTTGCCCAAACTTCTCAATTATGCATCTTAGACCATGTCAAATGCAATTATGTATGCAAATGCAATATAAAGACATAAATTCAACTTAGAATGATCATAATAAACCAAAATATGAATCTAAAACTCATCAAAATCAAAAAATATCATCGGGTTTTTGTACATTCTCAATTGTGCATCTTAGACTCTGTCAAATGTAATTATGTATGCAAATTCAATATAAAGATATAAATACAACTTAGAATGATCATAATAAACTAAAATATAAATCTAAAACTCATCAAAATCAAGAAATATCACAGGGTTTTTGTACAGTAATATATTTTATAATTTTAACTAGAGATTGACCCGCCCTCAAGAGGGCGGGTATATTTTTTGTTTTTAACATTTTTTGCTTCATATAATAGATAAAATTGTAAGTATATAAAATTAAATCAAGTTTCATAAGAATGTAGTTGTGTCATATACGTTTAAGTATTTATTTGTAATCTTTATTCATAAAGTTTGCAATGTAGCTGTGTCAAAAATATTTTTGTTTTACATAGTTTTATTAGAATTTACTTTTTATATATGTGTCATTCTTTGTAACCATATTTGTGTTTTTATTTATAATCATATTTATGTATTTCCTTACAATCATATTAACGCAAAATAATTTTTTTAGTTACTAATAAGAATTGTGATATTTATATTGAATTAATGACATTGCATAACTATACACTTGTGTTATAGCCATTTAACACATTAATTTTATATTTTAATTGTAATTTTCTAAATAACAAAATATAGGTTTAATTTTGTTTATTAATCAAGTAATAATTAATTATGCAAATTATATGTTTTTCAAACAAAATTCAAAATTTGATTTCATATATTATTATTACACATAATGGACATAATATTACATGGTTAGAAGACTAAACATATGTTTAAAGTATATAAGCAAAGAAAAGCACAATAGATATATAATTTGCATAACTAATTGTTATGAATTACAATAATTTGCATAAACATATGACTAAAAATGTAGTTTCGGTAATCCTATCATATTTCACCCAAATGTTCTTAGTAGAGTAAGTCTTGATGTGGTGGTTACCATAAAGAAAATAAGGGAAATTAATGTTGTTGCAGTTAACATATAATCTACCTTTATTATCGTTGCAGTTATACTAATAGAAGGGTATATTTTGTTGATGTAATTGTTGTACACAACTAATATCAATAGGTCAAACTTGTGTTTTAATAGAATAGATTTTTTTTTTTGTATTTTTGTAAATAAAATATTTAGCAGACATATGGAGATATTTTATTGTATTTCAGTTTATGTATCATTATTTTTGAAAATATTAAACATTTTCTTGACAATATACATTTTAATTATTTTATTCCGTAGTAATGTATTTATATGGTTAACACAAAAAAAAAATCAAAACCGTTTACTGCTACTGACATACTATAAAGGAAGTGAGATAAAATAATATATATTTTTTAATCATTGGTAAAATCATCTAGTTTTATTTTTTCCTTTTTACAGTGGGGAAGATTTGTTTACATACGTTTAAAAAATATTATTTATGTCAATTAAATGATGAAATGAGATTGTGAAGCTTAATTTATAGAGCTAATGTAACTTGGTTTAAGAAATATTTGTGCAAAAAAAGGAAAAAAAAAAGTGACAAAAAATTAGACCAAAGGCTTAAATATAAAAACATGAACAAATCATGGAAGATAAAACTTCAAAAAATATCACCGGGTCTTTGTACAGTAATATATTTTATAATTTCAATTTTTTGTATTTTTGTAAATAAAATATTTAACAGACATGTGAAGATATTTTACTGTATTTCAGTTTATGTATCATTGTTTTGAAAATAGTAAACATTTTCCTTACAATAGACATTTTAATTATTTTATTCATGTAGTAATGTATTTATATAGTTAACACAAAGAAATCAAAACTGTTTACTGCTGCTGACACACTATAAAGGAGGTGAAATAAAATAATATATATTTTTAAATTATTGGTATAATCATTTAGTTTTTTTTCACAATGAGGAAGATTGGTTTAATGATGTCTAAAGAAATATTTGTTACGTCAATTAAATGATGATATGAGATTATGAAACTGAATTTATAAAGCTAATGTAACTTAGTTTAAGAAATATTTGTGCCAAAAAAAGGAAAAAAAAGTTACAAACTAATTGAGAAAAAATGTTCAAATATAAATCATGAACAAATCGTGGAAGATAAAATTTTGAGCAGGCACGTGTTTGTTAATTTTAAAGATTATTTATTTATTTATTTATTGAATACTGTACTAGCAAAAAAATTTTCCTTCTATTAATATTTTAATTTGTGTATGTCAACTCATTTATTTGGGTTTTTTTTTATAATCCAAATAGAATTACACTTAGATCCACTAAGATAAAGCTTCTTATTTATATTCCAAATAATTCGATAGCCAACAAGAAAAGTAAAGTCTTTTATTTATATTCCACTAATCTTCTGCTCCGTAACTACCATCTCAGGTCTTTCTTCTTTCTTCACTTGCTAGCTCAGCAATAGCTCAATAATAGCACAGATCTGGATCAAATTTTAAAATAATAAATATAACTAAAAGATTAAATTTTTTAAACTGATGACATTTTTGAGTGATAAATGACTTATTCTCTCCCATGTATATTGACATATTGCCATACTATAATTTTATATCATTACATGTAGAGACATATTCCAAATCAAATGTTGAATCCATGATATTAACTTAATTTACATAGTAATAACGATTTTTGATAATAATTTGTCTTATAGTTTTTGTAAACACGCTAGAGACTGCTCACCTTTCATAGAAATATATAATAAATATATTTATGAAATAAAAAATACTACACGATTATATTATACTTTATAACAAATGAAAAGGTTATAAAATTACATATGAGAATAATTTTATTAGATCAGGATACAAATTAAAACTGCAAACATATTTAGAATAACTCTTAAACATTAAGCATGTTCATTTTCCCTTATTATTGTAAACGGTAATCACAAAAGTTAAAGATCAAATAGAAAATATTTTTAATAATATTGCAACGACTCAATGTTAATAAAAACGGAAGTTAATGTTTGTACATAAATTGTAAACTCATTTTAGAATACAAAATATATGATAAAGTTACTTCTACGGTTCTACGAAGATGGTAATTTCAAATTTTACATTTGTTTCACAAAGATAATCGTTTTATGTTTTGAATGTAACATTATAAATTTTTACTCATTTTACCCCTATTTATTAAAATAATTACAATATATAATAATTTATTTTCAAAGATTATAGATAAAGTAGGTAATACTTTTTTTGATAAAAATAAATACAATCAAACAAGGTCATTTACGTAATAAACAAAAATTAAATTAAAATACATAAACCGCACGTAACATGGTGAAAAGATCTAGTTTTAGTAAAGATGATAGGTTTAAGGAAAAATAGGCCAGACTTTGAATATAAGCTCAAAAAATTTTGCGGACCAGACCGAGATTAAATAACAATGGGTTTTTCGGGTTTAGGGCCAGGCTGGGTCAGACCAGCCGATTGACATTTCTAAGTACAATTGATCATTTTTCGAAAGTTCAAAACTCTCTATTTATACATTTGGTTCAATATACAAACAAAAGTATTTTTAACTGAACATCAAGTATCAAGTGGGCCAATACAGTGAAGAGTGTGTGAGTATTAGTTAGAATCATCTGTCAAATGCCATATTTATTTAAGGTGAATTTCCCAATTGATTAAGATCTGAATAGTATTTAAGAAAATAGAAATTTGCCACTAAGATCTGATCAATGTTTAAGGAAATAGCATTTATAATGATAAAATTAGATCTCATAACATTCGTTCTTTTTTTTCTTTCAGTATCTTCTCTCTATATTGGCTACTCGTAAATAAAAGATATTGAGGTATATGAAACGACATTAGCGAATATGAAGAAAGTGGTGACGATAAACCTGAGGAAGCGGCAATGGTGAACATGACAAACCAAAGGAAGCAGCGGTCGTGTTGATTACAGAGTAAGCAACAGTCATGGATATGGCGGAAGCCATGGCCTATTGTAGCCAATGCTTATGTTGTTATGGTGATGGTGGAATACTGGTCATGATAGTGGATGATGGGATGCTATAGAAAAAATAATAATGGATATGGAAGAATAATTTTAACTAAGTATAAGTGGAAGAGAACACAATAAAATAGTTCATTTCAGTATTAATTTCGGTTCAAGCTTGCGTTGGGAATCACAGATACTGGTTCTGTACCAGCCTGTACAATACGTGAATCAAATATATATTTACAAAATGAAATAATTTACATGATAGATAAATTGGTAAACACTCAAGATTATTTTAAAATAACATCAGTTTAAGGTAACTCGAGGAATCATAAACTTCAAGTTAACATTATGTATACATTTATAGAAATTATTAAGAGAATTCATAGACAATTTTCTAAAACATTGGTTTTAGTTTTTTTTTATAGTGTGTGAGTATTATAAACCTTTATATAATATTATACACCTTTCTCTATCGAATGTATAACATAATCTGATAATCTCGATAGTTTTATTTTTCATTTTTCCTGCCCTAAGTCCACAACCCAGAAAGAATCTGTGGGGAATTTCCTATGGATTTCTGATGGATTTATCTGGTCTGTTGGGATTTGCCGGCGAATTCCCGATGGTTTGTGGTTTTGAGTCGAGCAATGAAATACATACAAATTCCCAACTGATATTGCATTTTCTACAAAAATGAGATCATTGTAATTAACATGAGATAACATTTATCAAATGATGAATCTGATAAGTGCCATATCAGTCCGTCTCTCATGGATTAATGACAAAATTGGTATAACCTCTCGATCTGTTTTAAAACCATCCCTGCATATGGTTATAATCTTAGATTAAAAAGACTAATTTTTAATATTTTAACCAAATGTATTGGTTAGTATGCGAGGTGATCAAAAATTAAATCTTTTATGATAGTCATATCAAAATAATCCTAATATCAGTTTATAAGTTGCTTTCTATATTCGAGGAGAGAATAATTATCAAATCATCTATAATTATTATATTGCTTATAAACATTACAAACAAACAAATTAACAACTATGAAAACATAATATATTTAGAACGCTTGAAATTACGGGATATCTTATACAAAAAGGAATTTACAGGTTTGAAAGAAAGTATTTACTACTGATAGTCCCCAACAAAAAGTTGCTATATAAATATTCTAAACATATATCACAATATTATATATCATTTAAACTGAAATCATAAAAAAATCTCTAATAATTTAAAATTTATTTGGATAGCATCATATTTTTTTTAAACCAAAAATGAAACTATATATATCCCTTCAGTTAAAGCTATAAAATATATATATATATATATATATATATATATATTGAGCAGCAAGCTATATAAAATTTGAATTTTTGGTTCTCTCTCTCTCTTCATTGTCGCGAACTTCTACATTGTGCCCTCCCATACCATTTTTCAACTTAGAAACAAGTAGCATTATGATGTATTTTTTTGTTGTATCTCATTCTGCTATAAAAAATCGTAGAATAGAAATGTAAGTCCAAAGGGAAAATATGTATTATGTTTTTGTAAATGATATTGCTATGAATTTTTTTCTGTACTATTTGTTTATTATAATAGTATAATATAATTTTTCAGTTTGTGAACATCGCGTTAAATGCACAAAGCATGTGTTAAAGAAGTTTCTTATCCACTTTTGTGCCAAATTGATATGTTTACTTTCTCTATTTAACAACTCATTATGTGTATATCGTCAATTCATCTTCATCATTATCGCTAACTTCTGCATTGTACCCTCCCAAACCATTTTTAACTTAGAAACAAGTAACATTATGGTGTATTGTTTTTTGTATCTCATTCTGCTATAAAAAAAATCATAGAATAGAAATGTAAGTATAAAGTGAAAATATGTATTATGTTTTTGTAAATGATATTGATATGGATTTTTTTCTGTACTATTTGTTTATTATAATAGTATAATATTATTTTTCAGTTTGTGAACATCGCCTTAAATGCACAAAAACATGTGTTAAAGAAGTTTCTTATCCACTTTTGTGCCAAATTGATATGTTTACTTTCTCTATTTTATAACTCATTATGTGTATATCGTCAATTCATCTTCATCATTATCGCGAACTTCTGCATTGTACCCTCCCAAACCATTTTTAACTTAGAAACAAGTAACATTACAGTGTATATTGTTTTGTTGTATCTCATTCTATTATAAAAAGTGTAGAATATAAATGTACTTGCAAAGTGTATAAATATGTATTATGTTTTTGTAATAATAATGATATGAGTCTATTTTCTATACTATTTGTTTATTATATATAGTATAATATAATCTATCAGTGAACGCCACGTCAAATGCATTGGTTCCAAATTGATATGTTTACTTTCTCTATTTTACAAATATTGTCAATTCACCCCAAACCAATTTGCGGAAGAAAAAAAAATGTTTTGCCTACTTAAGGGGAACAAAAAAAGAGGGAAAGTAAACAAATGAAATGGCTTTTGATTTGTGTTAATACTAGTATTGTGGCCCATGTTTTTGCATATACAAATATTGTTTAATGATATTTCAATATAAATAGGAGCTGAACATTTGGATGACTAGATCAAATTTGATTTTTTGTATCCTTTCTAACAAAGAAAAATCAAAGAATGAAAGGAAGACAATGTACAAAGAGATTTAGATATGATCAAAAAGTACATGAAAGAGATTAAAATTAGAGATAAGCAACCAAATGTGAGAAACTTGGTTTGAGAATAATTTCTTGATGGGTGATCATACCCTAATATTTTTCTGTACTATTTTGGAAGAAAATCAATGAATATAAATATATATCACACAATTCAGTAGAACATAGTAATAAATAATATTTACTTTAGAGAAAAGAAACATCTTTTTCAGGCAACCGTGATATCTCTGTGGAACCAACAATATTCATCTATCAAACAAATTAAGAAAATATTATGAAACTTTCTAGCGATTTGTTTACTCACTTTAAGAAGTAACATGATCTTTGTTCGAAGGTTTTCAAAAGTAATATAGTATTGGTTATTTATATAGTTTCACAAGATTGTGTAAATAGTGGAGAAGGGAAATCGTTGTGGAAGTCGTGTAATAAAGATTAGTTGTGGTAGATTTTTGTAAAACAGTTACTTTAAATAATAACATAGAAAAAAAAATTAAAACAGAAACCTTTTTCAAAAATAAAATAAAAATTAAAACAGAAATTAAGAAGAAAATTCAATAACTCAGATTATTCATAGCATTTCTAATCCAAAACCTTAATTTAAAGAGAATAAAATCTCGAAATGAGGATTTAAGATTTGATTATTCCAATCTTAAATCCTTAAAAATTTATTCATTTGCGTTATAATAGTTGATATTAACAAAAATTACTAACAAGGATAAAAATTCATAAATACATATAGAACATACTTTTAATATATTATACAACACATGATATTACACTATTATATAATAAAAATAATAGAAATTTCATATATAACAAAACAACACAACACATATACACATAAATTTTAGGAAATTACATATAAAATACTAAATTTATATTAAAATACCAAATTGTATGGAAAATTAAATATAAAATACCAAACTTTAAGAAAACAACAACATACACACAAATGTAAACTTTATTTAATGTATTTTTCTCTTTCTGTGAGTTTGATTTTAATGTTATGTAATATTTATTCTATTTTATCTTATTTTAGTTTATTTAAATTATTGTAAATAAAGTTAATAGATGTGTGTGAAATAAAATAATTATAATATATAAAAAGAAAATAAATAGTATTTTTGAGGTTTTAAATTTGAAGTTTCATTATTCAAAACACTAAAATTTGAAAATTTAAGATTGGATCCGGGATAGTGTAGATGACTGGTTGAACTGTAGCTGTAAAAAATTTACTGTGGAAATTAGTCTGTAGAATTTTTTGATTTAGCTGTAAAAGTTGTAGCTTTAAAATTTATTGGTACAACATATTTTTTTCCAGCAAAAAAGATGTGACTTTAGAAAATAAAGATTTTACACCATTTTTTTAGTTTTTGGCTGTAACTTTAAAAAATAAGATAAAACATGATTTGTGATTTAAGTGCTGTAGATAAAAATTAAAACTAAAATCAGCATTTATAACCCAACCAATGACCCTCACTCTTGCAGACTGATTATTTAAAGGATATATGACATTGTTGATAAAAACAGTACAGATGACATGCATAAGAAACTTAACACGTTTTCTATAATAAATTTCAAGACAATTAATTATTCCTTTTCGTCTGTGTATATCCAATCTTTTTTTTGTCAACTGAAGATTTCAATCTGTGTATATCCGTTAGGTCACTTTCATAATATTCATTTTTTTTCTTATTTCTATATAGTTTTTAGGAAGAAGTTTGAAAGAGATAAGAAGAAGTAAGAGGATGGGATTTTTTGTTACTTGTAAATTTTGGTTTATTTTTAGGCTACTGGGTGCAATTTATGTTTTATAAACTCTGTACTTTTGACAAGATTGATGATTATATATTATTTTCGTGGACGTGGATGACTGATATAACAGAACTAAATTACAAAAAGCCACACCATATTTACTTTCTTCAGTCACGAATTATGAATAAACTCAATTGTGTACAATTTAGTGGGTTATATTAGATATTGAGTGTTGGATAGAGTTTGGTTTATTATGGTTTACTATTAGATTGAATCTCTGTATATGTATAAACCGGATATCAATACTATATAATGTAAGACGTTAGATCATTAAATGAATAACAGAAAGATATTTCCATTTTGAGCTTCTCCTTCGTTGAGCTCTAGCTTTACTAACAGGTTAAATCAATTTCTTATGATAATCAAAACTTGCATAATCAGAAATCTTAGTTGGTAATACAAATAAACCCACCAAAGTGTACATATATATAGGAAAACCATTATATTTACTTTCATCGGACTTTAATAAGGAATTGAAATGTTTTTTTTTATATAGAGATATATCTAAAATAGAAACTGGAAGAAAACAAAAATTCCAATTGTCAACTCGTCAGCTTGCTGTTTAATTTTTATATCTCAGAAGAACGGTGAATTCGTCGGTGAGGAGATGAGTATGAGGCCAGTAGGAGTAGTATAGGTCCCAATGTTGATGTAATACCGTGAAACGCGGCGAAAAGGATATCAATGGGCCCCATTATAGCCGCTCTCAAGTCACCAACGAATGTTTTTGAATCAATCTATCTATATAAAGAAGCATTCTCTCTTCATTTAAGCTTCCACGTCATCGTTTTTTGAGGAGCAATGTGAGGCTTCCACGTCAACTGTTTTAACAACACGAACATGTTTGTGTCTTTCTTCATCCTTTTCTAATGTCTTTATGTTTGGACTTCTTTCTTCATCCTTTTCTAATGTCAGAATTGATGACATACTGTG
>CAKOAT010617376.1:147624-178204 GCA_932364175.1 Eruca vesicaria subsp. sativa
ATTATTAAAAATTCATGTACCCGTTCGGTTATCTTGGATATATAAATATAAGAACCGTTTGGATATTTAACAATAAACCAATCCACTATACAAAACATCATCTAATACCAAAAAAATAAAATAAAATAAAACAACTAATACAACAAAAAACGTAAAGAAATTCACAGAACCCCGCCCGTAGGGCGGGCCAAACCCTAGTTGTTCATATTTCTGCTGAATTGTTTTTTGTAATACTCCTATCTGAATCCTATCTGAAGCTGTTCGAAATCGAAAATAGATAAACTTATAATTAAATCGTAAAAGTTAATAAAAAATCATAAAATTCATAGAAATTTGCATAATTATAATCCAACCAAAAATATTTCACAAACTATCCAAATCTGATCCATAAAATTTAGATCTTTTTCTTAGTTACTTTCAAAAATTTTGTATGACTTAGTGTAATTGTCAATCTTGATGTAAATACACAGCTTATAAAACTTCAACTAATATAGACTATATCAATTACAAAGTTATTTGAAATTGAACTAAGCTGCACTTTTTGTTTTACAAAGTTTGGCTAGTTTTGATTGTATCTTTTACATTTGCATTATATTCTTTTATGAAGACAGTGTTATTAATTATATATTTATTAAAATTAAAAAAATAAAGATTACTTTATAGAGAAAAACTAGAGACATTATATTATATAAAATGTATTTTACATAAACTTAGTAAAATAAATAATCCTAACTCATAAACACACAATTAATCTTCAATTGGCCAGTGACAGTGGTCAAGTGAATATCATTGCAGATGTCCCAAGCTGCACATTACCAGAAACAACGGTCGCATCTCCACCGTGTTTTATATCCATCTAAGGAGACTACAAATACCGGTTCTTTTACTGTGGAGCACCAACAATTATGTGAGACGTTGGGATCTATTCTTTCCGGTAAAAACATAAGCACCTCAGGTTTTTCGTAATCCAATGGCTTGAGAATACCGAAGTCGTGATCATGTAATTAATCCGATCAACAAATTCACGACTAAAGCTAGGATAGTTGTAAACCAATCCTCTATCATCAACACTAAGCGCTAAGTTCATCATTCCATCTACATACTTGGCCAACAACAATCCTCTCTCACCAGTAAGATGGATTTTTTTTCCTTCTGTCATCAAGTAAATGGACGACGAAGAACTCATACATACTTCGCATGTAGATGGCATCTAGATTACCATATTGATAGCACCTAATCCTCGATGTCCTAACATCATTAGCCTCATCAATCTAGCCATTTAAGTTAAAGAGATTTGCAGATCGGTAGAAGTATTCTTCTCTGCCAATTTGATTAAACCCGGAGAAATCAACTCTTGCACAACCGAAGTCCTGGAGACGGCTATTTGCTACCTTCGAGAAAAACTTATGAAACATGAAAAGAGGGAGAGAAACCAAGTCAAAGTTTGACATGGAGAGATATTTTTTTAATCGAGTAAATGGAGAGATAAGTATAAGCTTCAACTGACGTGAAGATATAAGTATAAACTTCAACTGACGTGAAGAGATAAATATAAACTGAGTATGTATTAACCAAATTAAGGGTGATTTGATAGACGCCGCGAGACACACGAGTGAACAGACACGACTTCTCAGTACAACCACAAGCCATGGAATGAATTTAAAACTTTGAAAAACTTTAATCGATAAAGATATATAACTATGTAAAAGTAAGTGAAAATAAGTGATTTAGATTGTCTAAATTCATGAAACTAAGCATAATTTAACAATTTAGATTGCCTAAACATATGAAACTATGTAAATTTTTTATAAAAATTAGATTCTCTAAATGAAAATAATAATATTTAGTTTAACAAAAATCTTGTAATTAATGATTGAAGCAGTGAAAGAGATAATAAATGAAAATGATAATATTTAATTTGAGAAACATCATGTAACTAATGATTGAAGCAGTGGTGTGCCTATTTAAGGGTGAGTTGATAGGGTATCCATTTGATTGACTCCCCGAGAAAGCACAACTTCTTTCACACGCCTTCTGACTGCAACATGACTTTGTATAACTTTAATTTATTAATTTACTAAGATTTATAACTATGTATAAGTAAGTGAAACTAAATAAATTAGATTGTCAAAATTTATGAAACTAATAAAAACGTAATGATTTAGATGATATAAACATTTGAAACTATGTAAAACTTAATATATTTTAGTGGATATATTTAATGACAGAAACTAGCAGTATATGATTAATGATTTATTATCCCAATTTCAATTTTGTAGCTCCTCTATATATGAATGATTTGATGGAATCATCAAAAGAACACGACGTCTCTCATAAAAAAATCTCTTATAATAATAATTACACTTGCATTTAAACACCACCCTCAACACTACACCGTATACAATCACCAATCATCATCACCATTGCATTTAATCTCGGTCCCTTTAAACTCCACCACAGTAATTTAACATTTCTCTGCAAAACTTCACCAAAAAGAAAATCAAAGAAAAGATTCATCATCTCCTCTCTCAACAAACCAGATGACACACTACAATAAGTTTTCTGAAGTTTGTTATAATCTCAAGATCACGGCTTGGCGTTTCAGAGTCAAAATACATGTGATCTACCATTTCTATTTCTATCTTACCAGCAGTGGACCTTTCTATACCTATTTCCTAGCAGAGAAGAGGTACGTGTTAAATTATCATCTCTGAAGTTTCTAATAACAGGTAACCGTGAAAAATAAAACTTGATCTTTGTACTTTTATTTATGTAGGGAACCAAGATGAAGATGACCATTTATGGAGATTATGATAGATTTAGAGGCCTATAGAATCAAGAGGGAAAATGGATGGAAATATTTCGGGTAGAAGTTAACTGTTCCCTTCCAGGTTTCCAGGAAACTAACTCTCAGTTCTTTCTAACTGCTACACTCTGTACGCAAGTCCACATCATCGATCCTCTGAACAATCAAATTTTCATGGACTTCAAGAACATCCATGCAATCCCTCACATGGACCACATGGATCGAAACTATCTCATAGGTATGACTGCTACTAAAATTTAAATATATTCACATGCGTAGATTTATTAAACTAAGTTAAACTAAGAAAAACGTAAAACTTGTCTGGTAGATACAATGGGAGTGGTCTTCAACACAGAACCCATTTTGATGACCCTGCAAATCCAAGATGGTGTTTTACATAAGGGAAAACAAGTAAGTAGAAAGTAACATATGATCAAAGCAAAATTTATCTATAATGTAATTGACGCACCTTTGTATTCTGAATAATGACAGTCGGATAAAATGTGTGGTAACTGGCGATCATGCGTATGCCTTCCGGGATGGTCTTGAAAACATGAGAGGTCGTGGGCAGGTGGTTGTGGTCATTAAGATGTGAAGGGTCTGGAAATTTATGAGTAAGTGTAGTTTATGTCTAGTTTTAAATGTGATAGTTGAGTAAAACATTAACTAAATTCATTTATACATGTAATTTTGGTCCTGATCTATGGCTTGAGACCGAGGGTGGATTATCTGACTTCAGGTTCAATCCACGTTTTCCGGAGGTTGAGGAGTTCAGACAGTCTCTACTACGCAGTGACCCTTATGTTCAGAGATATGGGGCTGTAGGTCTTTTGTAAATCTTGTTGTTGTCAATGTTCTGCATCTTCGTACTTGTCTTAAACTTGGTGAAACTTTTTAAATGTTGGTTAAACTATGTCAAATGTTGGTGAAACTTTGTGGTTTTAACCTTTTTAATTTTTTCAACTTCTAAAAAGTGGTGAGACTTTTTTTTAAATGTTGGTGAAACTATGTCAAATTTTGGTAAAACTTTGTGGTTTTAAATTTTTCAAATTTTCAACTTCTAAAAAATATATGAACTAGAAGTTGGTTCTCGTATAATCTCGTAAAAATTTGTGTTACTTTCACTTTCTTAATTGTCCAACTTTGTAAAATTTAGACAAAGTTGAAATTCGTTTTCGTATAAATAGATCAGAATTTGGGTTAATTTCACTTTCTCAATTGTCTAACATTGCAAAAATTATGGAAACTTTTTCAAACTACATAGTTATCCAACTTTGTCATAGCTGTAGGAATTGAATTCTCTTAGGAATTACTTCTTGTACATCATAATTCCTAAAACTAAAACGACAGTAAGAACAACAAAAGCTCCTACTATCTTTATCTTGGGCATTATTTTGGACCTTCACTAAGTTCACCTTGACTCCTTATTTTTTCTTTGATAAGTTGAACTTCTTCTTCTAGCATTCGAACTTGGTAGTACAATTGTTGTATCTCATCGGTGAAAACTTCATCAACCCATTTGAAGACGTGATTGTCGTTCTCAAGCTACAACAGATTAAGCTTACCAGTTAAAAGAAAAACGAGTAAGCCTTCAATAACTAAAGCTAAACGGATGTACCCTTTGTGAAGCCGCATAGAGACACCGATAATATCGACGATATGGGTTTTGATTGCTTCTGGAGATGAGCTCGGTGGTGCTCACTCCGCACCAACACTTACTAGGTATTCCTGGAATTCGTACTCCTCTCCGACCACTGGTCATGAAAGATGAAGCAGACATCGGGGTTGGGTGGAGTTCGGTGGTTGGGAGAGAGATAAATTAGGGAAGAGAGAGGGAACTCGAAGAGAGAGAAACGAGAAGATAGTGAATGGGAAAAACCCAAAAAATTGTCTTTAATACTTTGATTACACGATTTTAGGGTTTTAGCAAATTGGGAAGAGGGAAATTATAAATTCAAAAATCTGGGTGGCAAGAGGGAAATTAAAAATTAGAAATTTTATCCAAGAATTTTCGTGGTAGAAGTTTCACCAAGTTTTTAGTTTTACAGAAAACATCAGAGTTGTACTTTTAATTATTTCTATTTATCTTAGTTATACTCTACTTGAATGACTGATTTTATAGTTATACCAATTGAATTATGTTTCTTTGGTTCATTTTTCATACGATCATGTACACATAAACTTGATTTCGTGCCATTAGCAAATTTTCAAATGTAACCAGGTGGGTATTAACAAAAAAGCTATGAGAACGCAATGTATTTTCTATATGATTGCTAACAATCAATGAGATGGAGTTTTAATAATTCTGATTAATCATAAGTATCATAAACATTAATAGTAAATCACCATCTTATTACTTCCATGACTTATTAACAATTTTAGAATTTACAATCATATTACTCAATTTTCTTATCGTAGTGATACCATTAAAAATAAATTTTCACATGGTTGTACAACACACAAAAGTAAATTTCACCTCACAACGTTCCCATACGATAAAAACATCAAAACTAAAACTGAAAGGCTTACAACCTACTTCACCTCACAATGTTTCCTCTTATGTTTCTTGTGGGGGTGTTCATCGTGTTCATTATGTTCCAAACCACTGTCCACATTCTCTTCTTCTCCATATCCACTCTCACACTCACTATAATTCCTACTACATGAGCTTTCTCAAACTCTTGATAGTTGCTTGGTTATTTAAACTATTTGCAATTCTTGGATGTCCTTCACATGAAAAATACATCTTTTTTGCTTTTTATCCACTGATTTCCTCTAACTCAATGAATGAAGGGAGTAGTATGAGGAAGGCCGGTTTTCAAGATGAAAATAAAAACAAAAAGGAAAAGGCATGTTATTTATGGCTGTTTGTTGCAGGAAGAGTTTCATCAAGAGAACAAGGCAATAAGGTATCTGCAGAAATAGGAGTAGTAGCAGTTTAGATAAACAAACACATCTTTATCATCCAAAATATATGATTGCCTCTTAGGTTCCACTATCAATGGAATGTAACCCAAATTGAGCCTCTTCATAACATATATATTCCCATCTTCTTGCATATCCTTTCCTTCAACAATGAATCAGTGATTTCCTCCAATGATGATGTCGTAAAGGATATAGCATACAAATGAGCATCGGTTGGAATCCATTCATAATTATCTCCAGCCTTCGAATAATGTCCATCATAATCAAAGTGTATATTCGTCGAAAAAGGACACATTGTCTGCAATATAAAAAATTAACCATTAAAGTTATACTTAGTTATACAGTTATACCATTAAAGTTATACTTCGTTATACCATATTACAGAGTTTTGTCAGTAATCAGCCCGTTCAATCTAACCAAATTTCAGAGTTTTAGATGTTTCTCTCAAAACCAAATAGTAATCAGCTTCTTTGATTGATTCGAATCATCTTTTCATTCCCGACGTTCAATCATACAGTTGTTGATTATCCAATTGAGTAATAGACAGACCATCCACACTTTCCGATCCTCATACACAAATGAATAAGAAATTTTCCATTACTACGAATCAAGTCTTCAATTCAAAACCAAATTGTAATCAGCGTTGATTCCCGACATGCATTGATTATCGAATTTCCTAATAGACAGACCATCCAAACTTTTCGATTCTCGACTAGTCCATACACAAATATGAGATTTTCTATCCAAATTGAAAGGTACTATCGGAATCCTTCGATGATAGCGAGGAAGAACACCACGAGGAGGAGGAAAGAGGGGAGGGGGTTCGACGAATTCGAGGAAGATTGATCCTAGAAAAAACAGAGAGGGGAATTTAGAATCTCGGGAATTTTAAAAATTTAGAGGAGATAGAGAAGTAATTAATTTATTAATCTAAGTTTAAATTGATCAGGGACATTTTCGACATTAAACACACCCCTAAAGAATATCAGAGTAAACAAAAGTGCACCAAAATTTGTAAGAATATGCCAGAATAATTTTCCACATTAAAAGCGTATGAGATTATTTCCCAATGTTTTTTTTTCTTCTTACCTGATGGAAAGAGGACTCCATATAAACATGGTGAAGATGGCAGTTCTATACATTTTTAAAAGTGTTGTTTGCTCAAGAATGATGACTGAAAAATGCACAAAAATAGATTGGATTTTTACTAAAAAATCGTGGATGATCATGACTTTTGCAATACCTTTCCGTACGTTATTAAAGTCATTTTGAAATAAATATTCTAATATATATTATTTTAAATATAATTTAACAACTAAATTTTTTGAAATAAAAATACAAATTAAAATATTGTAAAAGAAGTGTTAAACTAACTAAAAATACTATATACCAAATATTAAGTCTTTATGTATAAAACATACTTATATATATAAATTCATAATATGTCTTTATATAAAAAATCTATATCTGGCAACACAATATTTTTTGCCTATATAAAAACATTAATGCAACTTTGTAATGTAACATAAAAGTAATTTCTAATGCTAAATGTACTGTATAAAGTTTTTGTAGAATACAAACTATTTTCTAATTGTTGTATTACATTTTAGGTAATATGATATTATAATTGAAGAGTTTTTATTTAAATCTACAGACAAGGGTTACCATGTTTTAAAAACAAATATATGGAAAACTTATAAACTTATACACATAGCTGCCATCTTACAAAATGGACATATAGTTAAAGTATAGCTAAAACAAATATATATATATATATATATATATATATATTATATTTGCTATTAAAATAATTAGATAGATATATTAATGTGTAGGTTTTTTTTGAGAAAACTATTAGAATATATTGAACCGTAAGATACATCTTACGTACCAAGATTGTGAAGCACATAAAATTCATGAAGATTTTCAAGATTAAAAGTAAAAGACTTGAAGAACAAGTTTATCCACGATATTCTTAGCATATTGGAGAATTTGCCAAATATGACTCAAAACATGATTGTGACTGCAGATTATACCTAAACATGAATCAAATGAAAAACTAACCTAAAAGCCTTGTGTAATTACAGTCAGTCCTTTGTGACAAAAAAAATAACAAAAATTATTTTTACGAATATAGCCTCCTTAAGTCGTCTGAGATGCTGGAAGTCGTCTAGGCGACTTACAGATTAGTCGACTAAAGTAGTTTTGATCTTAAAAATAATTTATAAATTTTTAAAAAATATATTTTGACAAATGAAAATTAAAATCATGTAACTATAAACAATTTGAGTGATGTAAATTAAAACTATAATAAAATTGAATAGTTTTCAACATAGATGAGTGAAAGTAGTTAATCATGATATTTTTTGGTTTTAGGGTTTGACAACATATGTTGTAGTATTGTATGTATTCTTAGTGTTAGATTTTGGAAAGCTTGAATATCTTTTTTAATTAAATTTTTACCTATATGTGTTTGTATATGTGTAACAATTTAACCTCCGGCGAGGAAGGAGACGATTCAACCTCCAGCGAGGAGGGAGACGCAGTAGCACCAACTCCGGCTACTTCCGTACCACTCATCCCGACTTTCATCGACACCGTCATGGAACGCTTCACGCGGAAAGACGAAGGTCAGCAAGCAACCACAGAGCAACTCGCCACCACAGCAGCCATCCTCATGCCGTTCGCCGAGACGGCCGCCACTAACGAACCCTTCCGACGACAGCTGTTCAACACTGACAGAACAGCTAACCCTAATGGTCAGGTCACCGGAACGCAAACTCAAAGCACCAAGGAGTAAATCAACACCCCTGACGCCCCAGATCTACAGACTGTCCAAGAGATAGTCACTCTCGAGTAAGCCTCCTCGACATCAACTCGAAGATCCATGGTGTCACAACCTCCGCTCTGCTCATTGAAAGTGTCCTCGCGGATACCCTCTGAACGCCGTTCACTAGCAAAATAACTAGCGTGTGACCCCGAAAGATGGACAAGGTTCGTTTACCGACCTACGACAGTCTATTTGATCCGACCGCTCACATCACGTCTTTCAACATCGCTATGAGGCGACCAAACTTCTCAGACGGGGAAAAAAATGCCAGCTTTTGCCAGCTCTTTGTCGAAGGTTTGACCGGCGTGGCCCTCACGTGGTTCACCGGTTTACCAGAAAACTCTGTCGATAACTTCCACAACCTGTCGTCAGCTTTCCCCAAGAACTACATAATGTTTACTCGTCAAGAAGACCGCTTCGGATCTTTGGAACCTCTCTCAGTCACAGGTAAAAACCTTCGCGAGTTCATGGAGAAGTTTAAAGCCATCATGTCCAAAGTTCAAGTCCCCGACAGCATCGCCGTGGATGCCCTCATGAACACTGTACGTACACTCGAAATTCCGAGACGACCTGTACCGCCACAAGACTAAGCCCCTTTTCGGCACTATTGTTCAATCCAACAACGTCATCTATATGGAGGAAGACACAAAAGCGATCATCAGCAAGCAGAACGCGACAAAGCAGACGCCGGCTGAGAACAACGAAGCCCTTTCAGAACCACGACAGCATGCCCCTAGCGATAAAGAAAATCCAAAGAAAAATTTTGTCTACGTCTTCAACGAGGATGACCTCCCGGGATCAACAGTGGTGGTCTGAGGAAAGGGATGGAATCACTAGGACATAATCGACGACGACCAGAAAACCCAAGGCGCATCCGAAGCGTCAAGATCAACTCCTGCGGAACCGGACAAGTAATGCGCCTATTACAAGACAAAAAAGCATGACACAAAGGAATGCAATATTTTATACGAGCATTTCCTCTCGTCTATCGCCAGCGGATAATTAGAGATCGAGCCTCCTAAAACAAAGCCGAAAATAACAACTGGAGCAAGAACAAAGACAAGAAGGCTCAAAAGTCGTAAGGAAAGAGACCTCGAGCCGAACCAAAGACGAACTCCGGGGAAGCTTCCCCTAAAACGCAGGAGAATGGAGACTCGTCTGCCAACGAAGAGCAGCCGAGAAACCGACGAAGAGTTGAAGTCATCCTCGCGCGCCCGGACACACCAGCAGACGAGGAAGCATAATCTTCCCTGGAGATCTACGCACATATCTCGACAAGCGACTTACCAAAAGGAATAGTCTGAGTTTCGTAGACCTATGGCACAAACTGGAGATAATCCTGTCAGATCCTGTCGGGATAGAGAACGCGGCAGCTCCCCAAAAATCTGGTGAGCCAAACCTCCGGACGATTCAGATGCCCGCGACCCCCTTCCAGACGGCATCGACTTGAGAAGTCACCTGAACTCAAAGATCGATGATCTCCGCATCAAACTAAGTAAGCCAAAAATCTCATACTTATGAAAAACAGCTCGAGGCGACCAAAACCAGCCGTGAACAGCGGCCGAGCATTGTCTGCTCGCCCTACGACCTTCAGTCGCATATCCAGAAAAAGCGAGAAAACAATATCATGGGAGGATCTCCCCTATGCGGTAATTCAGTTTGTTCGGTCAAAGCCCACCAACACAAAGCGAAGACTTCATAGAGATGGCCATCCAAACCCGAGAATGATCCTACAATCACGTTCTAGGCGGACGATGCTATCGGAGTCCATATGCCGCACAACGACCCGTTGCTCATCGAACTGGGCATTGGCGAATGCAAAGTCACCAAAGTACTGATTGACCCCGGCAGCTCAATCGATCTTATTTTCCAAAAAACCCTGGAAAAGATGGGAGCCGACCTGCATCTCATGAAACCATCAAACCACTCCTTAACCGGATTCAACGGAGTATCGGAAAAAATGATCGGTACAATCCAACTACCTGTCTACGCTGGCGGAGTTACTCGCATGGTCTACCACCAAAAATGAGACTGCATCTAGTGATCTTCAAATCACCGCACAAGGACACCGACCCGGGGTTAGTACCAAACCCCCTCCCCAAATCAAATAAAAGAGATTCACTAGGCAAAGTGTTAGAAATGAACAGTGAAAGTTTGATGTGCTTTGTTTCTTGTGTGTGCATGGATGAACATTGTATGTCAGAACCTGTGCGCTTTGTTTCTAATGTGGTCGGATTGTTGCTTCTGTATGGATTTTGTTTCATGTGTGAATTGGATCTTGTACATCTAAATTCCAGAGTGAAAGTCGGAATGGGGCGAAAGCGAGACCTCAAGTGGCTGAAGAACCGAGTGGGTCCTCAAAAAATATGCGTATTGTGATAGCAAACAAGCCTGAGGATAAAGAAGTGAGTGGTGAACCTAGCGTTCTTCTATTGGACAAACAAGTACCCACTCTTTCAGATATACAGCAATGTGAAACTAGAAGGCAAACAAAGAAGGATGAAGCTATAGTATGTGCCCGTGCAAAGAGTGAGCGAGCAAGGAAACTTGCTGCCTCACAGCAATCTCCTTTTCAGGGAAACATCACTGCCAAAGTGATCATTCCAAACACTAAGGTTATCTCAGGCTATGATCCTTTTGCACCCGCTGATAAGCAGATGTCCAAGGTGCTCACTGACTGACTGAAACTTGATCCGTAAGTGAGAGAATGTCCCATAATAGCTTGAATCAGTCTACAAAAAAAATTATTGCTTATCTACATTTTCTGTTTGCAGTTTCTATAGAACAGCTGTGCCCAAAAAACTACCTTCATGCCCAAGGTTGTGGTATCACATCCTCCGAACCCCCTTAGCATGGCTCAACGACTCTGTAAGTCTTCTGCTATGTCTTCTCTTTAAATATTCATATTACCCATAAGTTGTCTGTAAGCCATCCCTAGAGAAGACTTAACAGAAGACTTACCCGTAAGTTGTATGTTAAGTCTGCTCTAGAGAAGACTTACTAAAAAGTTTTGTCTGACTTGTATTGTTATATATGCAGCATATGGATGCTTTTATTAGTTTACTGAGGCTTCAGTACCAAAACAATCCCCAGCATTTCAAGAGCGAGAGAATGTTCTTTCTTGACCATGTATTTTCTCGGCAGTGGAAGGCCAAGTACCCGGAGTTTAAGAGTTGGGAGGGCGATTACAACAGTTTAGGAAGAAGACTCCCTGGTGAGGCGTGGAACTTTCATGCATGCTTAGTACCATCATTTTGTCAATCTATGAAGGTGTGGGGGTTGGATGTGGATGATATCTATGCACCAGTGAACGTCCAGAATGATCATTGGATTGCTATATGGATATCAATCCCTAATAAGCACATAGTCATCTGGGACAACATTGTTGGACATATTTAACCTTGACAACTCGATGAGTTAATGGAGCCTTTTACCACAATGATCCCTTATCTGCTTGTTGGTAGTCCAGTAACCTTTCAAAAATAATGTAATGTTGTACTTGTTGCCTTTTTAAATTGCAAATCCACAATCAAAATATATTTAAGTCGTCTCGACGACTAAACTAAATGTCTTCTTTACAAAGATAAAATCAAATAACACAGATATTTAAGTCGTCTGGACTAACGTAAAGGTCTTAACACAGAAAAGTTCAAATACCAAATATAGTTAAGTCATCTGGACGACTAACCTGAAGGTTTTCTGGACTACTAACCAGAAGGCCTTCTAGACGACTGACCAGAAGGTCGTCTATGTCAGTTCTTACATTGTCGATGCGTATGGCCAATTTCTTTGAAGACTGAGCACCTATAAACCTTGTGTTGCTTATGGGGTGTGCGTCCTCTCATCCTAGATAGCTTCAACCAAGATTGCCATCTTGATTTTTTCTGTCTCCCGCGACCACACTTTACTTCCAGCAGAAAGCATGGCGTGCTTCAACTTGTTGTTCAGCACAAGGATATATGTTCTCTGAGTATCCCACAAACAAAGTATCCTTTGAGTAGACCGGATACAAGTGTGGGGATATGCAAACCAGCATATGCTCCAACTGTTATAGCATGAGCGCAAGGTATTTTATCGACTTCATAGACACCACAATCACACTTTCGAAGTTCTAAATCAACAACACAGTCCATTTTGACACCTTTCACAAAGAATCGCTATCCACCAATTTGTTGGACAGACATCGTATCTGCTATCTCAGATCGAACATGAAGTAAGTATTCAACCCCTGACTATGTTGAGTTGTGAGACTCAAAGCATCTTCTCTCCTTTTCCAGAACCACCTACATCGCTTCTCCCTTATGATTCCAATAGGAATTGAATCAAAGACCGTCTTGCTCGCTTCAGTGCGTAATTAATAGATTCAGTGATGTTGCTCATTTTTATGTTGTACATGTCTCCCTAGCAATGAACCCTTAACCATTGAGTCACGTCAGCATCTTCCAAATACGTTGCAAGTTCCATATTTGCATTATGTATCTCATTCATGTACTGGTCAAAATTGTACATTGTATGAGCACAAGCATCACCTTTCACCAAGTACAAGAGATGCTTCACTTTATACCTCTGGACAATGTTCTGTTGAAGGTGATAATAACATATTCCTCGGATTGCCCTAGGAAACACCTTATCTCATGTACTTTTAATGGTTGTGTGACGGTCAGAAACTATTACTAGAGGATACTGATCATATATACAACTCGCCGATTTTGTGAAAAACCATTTTCAAGAGTCTTCATCTTCAATATATACGATCCCAAAAGCCAATGAAAATATCTGAAAATTACCATCTTGTGCGCTCCAACTAACATAACACCTTCATACTTGCTACTTAGGTGAGTCTCATTCACCACAATGATCTTTCTATGATACTGAATACCTCTGACAGAAGCTCCAAAAGAGAGAAATAAATACTTAAATCTATTCAGAGAATCAAGTTCTATACCAGTGCTAGTACCAGGAGTTGCTTTAGTGATTTGCTCCAAATATGAAGGCAGTCGTTCATACTCATCTTCCGTTGTTCCTCTCACCAATTCTTGTGCATATACCAATGTTCTGTATGAAGTTGTGTAATCAAGTGTCATGCCAAACATGTTCTTCATTGTATCTTTGATATGCTGCAGATTTAACCCATCAATGATTCCAACACGATCTATGAAAAGATTATCAATATACTTTGGAGTACAGTGTTTCTGTTAAGCGATTCTATCTGTCATAGAACATGTATGAGTTTCCATATATTTGGTAATCCAAAACGTGTTGCTCTCATATTTCATACTAACTCTCAGCTTCCATCCATATCCATTAACACAACATGTTACCATAAGAAGAATATTTGTTGACTCTGAAAGAGAATTTAAACCTCACTATTATTAACCACAACTCTGAAACTAGTGCATCTTTACTAACAAAACTTTCATTGACAAAAATATTATTAGCATTTGATCTCGCTCCTTCACTACCATATGTCCTTTTAAAAGTAAGAAAGTGTGGAATAACCGGAGGGAAAATACAGGTAATAAGCCTCAGCGAGGACGAGGTAGCAAACTTGCTATCTTATCTAATTTAAGATTAGAAAATTGGTCCAAAAAAAGAAATCTAAGATTAGAAAATGTCAGACAAAGAAAACGAAAACAAATTAAAAATTAAAATAAAGGTCTGTCCAACTTATCCAACTTTAAAAGATGAAATGGCATAATAAAGAATACAAATGCGTATGAGTCTCTTGTGCTGTCTCTCACAGAATATCCCATCCCTCCGATTCCATTTACCTCTTTCTCTCTCTCTCTCTCTCTCTCTCTCTCTCTCTCTCTCTCTCTCCCTCTTCTTTCAGATCGAACTCCGGTGACGGAAAACTTCCAACGGAACTAACTCTCGCACGGCGACCGCTGGTTATTTGTTTTGGTGTGTGTGACTTTCCTTTTGGTAAGCAAAACTGCTTTTGACTTTGTTCCTAAGCGTTCACTCTTCTGTTCGCTTTATCCTCTGATCTTACCTTATTTTCTGTTGAATCGCTTCTTTGTCTGATTGATTTCTTCTGATCCTTTTGTTTCTGTGTAAACTTGCCCTAGTGGTTTGGGATTTCGGATCGTGTTTCTTAATTTACTTTTGTAAAAGAAGTTTTCTTTTTGGAATTTAGAATTTCAGATTTCACCACTTGTATTTCCTTGATGATGATTCAGGCCACTCACGCCATAACCTTCTTATCTATGATTTGTAATCTCCAAAACCCTTTACAGTTTCTGTAGTTTTGCAAATTTTAAAGAATATTATAGCATCAATAGCTGTTGTTACTTGAAACCCTACTCTGTAAAGACTTTGACTTTTTTTTTTTTTTTTTTTGGGTTTTGAGTATGACCCTGATTGTGTTTATCACTTCACATGAATTAGTTAAAGCAGCGTGTGCAGTTTTCTTGTGAGACTTTTCCGACACTTCTTTGTTCCCTCACTAGTTTCTGTCACGTGTGCATATTTATATCCTTTGCTGACCTTGTTCCCGTGAAAGGATCACACCTCCCACCTGTTTTGCTCTTTACATAACACTTGTCTTGTCTCTAGTGTAGTTTCTTTGCTTTCGTTTGATGGATGTGGCGATTCAATATACTTCATCTGTTAAAAAATGCTGATTTAGTTCCTTTGGGATTTTTTTTTCAGATTGAGAGTATCTACCTTTTATGATCAAGTTGTTCGAATAATGGGGTCAAAATCATTTGGAAACCTCTTAGACTTGGCCTCTGGGGACCTTTTGGACATTCCTCACACTCCCAGAGCTCTTCCAAGAGTTATGACAGTTCCTGGCATCATCGATGGATATGGAATTAGCGGTGCTGATTCAGATGTCATCTCATTACCTTGCCGCGAGCGTAAAATCATCGTGGCCAATTTTCTTCCTTTGAATGGTAAAAAGGATTCAGAAACTGGACAGTGGAAATTCACCTTGGACAATGATTCTCCCATGTTACATCTCAAGGATGGTTTTTCTCCGGATACTGAAGTCGTTTATGTTGGATCGCTCAAGACAGATGTTGATCTTAGTGAGCAAGACGAGGTTTCTCAAACTCTTTTTGAGGAATTCAGTTGTGTACCGACTTTCCTCCCACAAGATGTGCATAAGAAGTTCTACCTCGGCTTTTGCAAACAGCAGCTTTGGCCACTGTTCCACTACATGCTACCCATGTGCCCTGATCATGGTGAACGCTTTGATCGTGGTCTTTGGCAAGCATATGTTTCCGCCAACAAAATATTTGCAGATAAGGTGATGGGTGTGATTAATCTTGAGGAAGACTATATCTGGATTCATGACTATCATTTAATGCTTCTCCCAACTTTTCTGAGGAGGCGTTTCCACAGGGTTAAGCTTGGTTTCTTCCTCCACAGCCCATTCCCTTCTTCTGAAATTTATCGAACCTTGCCTGTTCGAGAAGAGCTACTAAGGGGGCTCCTAAACTGTGATTTAATTGGCTTTCACACCTTTGATTACGCACGGCATTTCTTGTCATGCTGCTGTAGGATGCTTGGATTGGAGTATGAGTCTAAGAGAGGGCATATTGCTCTTGACTACTTGGGCCGTACAGTTTTCCTGAAGATTCTTCCTATAGGTATTCAAATGGGAAGGCTCCAAACCGTTCTGAATCTTCCTGCTACAGCTGAAAAACTGAAAGAGATTCAAGAAAAGTATCAGGGTAAGAAGGTGATTCTCGGTGTTGATGACATGGATATATTCAAAGGTCTAAGTCTAAAGATTTTGGCCTTTGAACACCTCTTACAGCAATATCCTAGCATGCTAGGGAAATTAGTTCTCATTCAGATTGTCAACCCAGCCAGAGGATCAGGTAAAGACGTTCAAGAAGCTAAAAAAGAGACGTATTATACTGTTAATAGGATCAACGAGCGTTATGGTTCGCCTGGTTATGAGCCAGTGGTTCTCATAGATCGTCCTGTTCCTCGGTTTGAGAAGTCTGCCTATTATGCATTGGCAGAATGCTGCATAGTCAACGCAGTTAGGGATGGGATGAACTTAGTTCCATACAAGTATACTGTTTGTCGACAGGGAACTCCTGACATGGACAAATCTATGGGACTAAGTGACAGTTCTCCTCGCACAAGCACGCTTGTCTTGTCCGAGTTCATTGGTTGCTCTCCTTCTTTAAGTGGTGCGATTAGGGTCAACCCTTGGGACGTTGATGCGGTGTCTGATTCAATGTATTCTGCTATCACCATGTCTGATTCTGAGAAGCAACTACGCCATAAGAAACACTATAACTACATTAGTACACATGATGTGGCGTATTGGTCGCGCAGCTTTACACAGGATTTGGAGAGGGCATGTCGGGATCATTACAATAAACGGTGCTGGGGTGTAGGTTGGGGTTTAGGTTTTAGGCTCATCGCTCTCTCTCCTAATTTCAGGAGGCTATCCATTGAGCAAGCTGTCAGTGGTTATAGAAGATCGAGCAAGAGAGCATTATTTCTTGATTATGATGGTACTTTGGTTCCAGAGACTTCCATTGTAAAGCACCCGAGTGCTGAAGTTATCTCTGCGTTGAAGACACTGTGTGGTGATCCTAATAACACTGTATTTATTGTTAGTGGGAGGGGGAAAGTATCCTTAAGCGAATGGCTTGCACCGTGTGAGAATCTTGGAATAGCAGCTGAACACGGTTACTTCACAAGGTACGTTACTGTTTTCTTATAATTCTGATAGGCTTGTGCAAACTTAGAAGGCAATGTCTGTGATGCAGGTGGAATAAGTCTTCTGACTGGGAAACAAGCGGCTTTTCTAGTGATCTTGAATGGAAGAAAATCGTGGAACCTATCATGAGGCTGTATACAGAAACTACCGATGGATCGAACATAGAAGCGAAAGAGAGTGCTTTAGTGTGGCACCACCAAGATGCAGACCCGGACTTTGGTTCTTGCCAAGCCAAGGAACTATTGGACCATCTAGAAACTGTTCTTGTAAATGAACCTGTTGTGGTTAACAGAGGTCACCATATCGTTGAAGTCAAGCCTCAGGTAATACACTTTCGTCACACTATCTTCTATATTCATTTTAATTGAATCGTAGCAATGCTTATATAGTTCTAAACTGAGATCTGTGGACTAACAGGGAGTAAGCAAAGGTCTTGTGACCGGGAAAGTTCTTAGGAGAATGCATGAAGAAGGGAATGCACCAGATTTTGTGGTATGCATTGGGGACGACAGATCAGACGAAGAGATGTTTGAGAGCATAACAACAACACTCTCGGCTCAATCATCATCAATGTCTGCAGAGATATTCGCGTGTACGGTGGGGAGAAAACCGAGCAAAGCCAAGTACTTTCTGGATGAAGTAAGCGACGTGGTGAAGTTGCTTCAAGGACTTGCCAACACTTCTTCTAGCCCAAAGCCTAGGTACCCTTCTCACCTCAGAGTCTCCTTCGAAAGCGTGGTCTGAGTTCGACGAAAATCAGAGATCAACTCAGAGTTATTTTAGGAGAAAACTGTGAATCTGAACCACGAAAAGAAACATGATTTGTACATAGAAACAGAAAGAAAAGAAAGAGAGACAAAATTCAGTTGTCGTGGTTTTGAGTCGAGGGCTTTAGTCAGGGTTTGGTGCATATACATCATAACAATAATTTAAGACTTGTGAGCAAGAGACGAGCTCTTTCGCTATTGTGTCTCTTTCGCTATTGTGTTTGATATATGGTTTTTGTATATGGTCCTACTTTTTTCATTCCTTTTATCAATCTATTGTTTTCTTTATCCGAGAACTACTAACACATTTATAAAGCAAAACTGAATACAAAAACAATTCGTATATTGTTGGATTGGCTTTAGAATATGAATTTTTAGGCGTGGATATGATCTTGAGGCTCTTTGCCATGGAGCTTGAGCCTACGATAGGACTAGTTCTTTTGATTTAATTGGTTGTTGATGTTTGAATTTTTATATATTTAATTAAAAATCTAATATAAAACTAATTCTAAAATTAAATAATCTAATATATGTTACCAAACATATAATTAAACATCTTAAATATAGATAAATTAACATAATATATATGTGGAAACTATTAAATATCTTAGATTACATTATATAAATTTATAATTCACATAAATACATATGATATTATAGGAGAAAATATGTTATCAGTTTTAAATATATTTATATATTAGTGAATACAATAAATCATAGATAACAGACAACTAATTAATCTAAATATAATATTATTTTTACTCACTATATATATATTCTAAAAATGTGTCAAATGAATGCAAAGCAGTTAAAATTATAACTTAAATATTGTCTAATCATTTTTCAATAACCATGTGATATTATAGTTGAATTGTCACTTTAGGAATGATTAAAGTAATAGAAAACAGAAAATCAAAACATATATAAATACGAGACTAGAGTTGATATTCTATTAATATAATTTGTGTAGCTTTGTTCAAAATAAAATTGACATGCTTATTTTGTTATAGGAAAAAAGAAAGGAGACATAAATAAAAAAAAAACAGGTGGAAAAATAATAAAATATATTTATTGTGTTTTGGTTCTTGTATATTATTTTACACTTAATTTTTATTTGTTTGTTGAAATATATGTAATTTACACAATAACTAGGTATTTTGCCCGGACTTGCAGGCTTAAACATTTTATAATTATTTTACTAATATATTTTTACTAATTGAAAGATTATAATGATAAATTCTTATTTATGTTTTTTTATAAACCAATAATATTCATATTTTCATTTAAACAATCTTACATATATTTCTTTGTATATTATGTTCACTATTAAAAATAAATCTTAAAATCAAATAATATTTTCAATTATATAAAATTAAGAAGTTTACTTGATTAATATTTATTTATGTATTTTCTATTTTTTAATTAAAATATATGTGTAGATAACAACACAATATATATAGGAATTATCTTATTTAAATACATATTATTTAGATTTTGAATATTTCTTATGATTATTATTAGTTTTAATTACTTATCTAATTAAAATAATTAAATTCGTTTTTATTTTGTATGTAGTTTATATATTTTATTCATTAAGGGTATAAACGATATTAATCAGTGTAACTTTTAACATGGGAGCTCCACTGCGAAAAATCACTTAAATGCGAACATGCAGACTTAATTATATTTAAGTCAATTTAAAAAATCATCAAAATAAATGATTATTTGCATCCAAATAATTCGACCTAAAACATTAAACTTTTTTACATTTAAAGTTATTCACAAATTAAAAACAAATCTATGTTTTCCTTTAAATTTTGAAAAGTCTAAAGTCTATTTCATTTCTTCTTAATTGATAAAAAATATAGAAATCTATCTTTCAGTTTGAAAAAATTGAATCGATAAATATACATTCAAAAATTGATCTTATAGAAAGAATAAAATTAGTTTGGATAATAATACAATATATTTGAATATATTTTTGTCAAACACGTATTTTCTTTCTTTTTGAATGATCTTTTATTTTATATGATTAATTCATGTTTAAGGTTTAACTATATAAAATATAAACATAAATTTAATTTAACGTGTGAGTTCAGAGGTGAAAAATAACTTCACGAATATATAACATTATATTATTTTAATTTGAACATAATTACGTATTATACTTTTTAATTATATAAAATTAAAAATTTTACTTTATGAATATTTATTTATGTGTTTTTTTTTGTTTTTGAACTTTTTATTAAAAATATATTTTCCGGATAACAAAACAATATCTATAAGAATTATCTTTTTATTATATTTTTAAATATATATTTAGATTATGGATAATTCTTATCATTATTAATTTAAATCATTTGTCTAATCAAATAAGTATTAAATACGTTTTTATTTTTAGCTGATTTATATATTTTTTTCATTAAGGGTATAAATGATATTAATCACTCTAACTTTTAAAGTGAGAGCTCCGTTGCAAAAACTCACTTCGCAAATAATAGTATAGATATAAGTGTGAGCTAATTAATTTTATGTGTTTTTACAGCATCAAGATAAACTGAGTAAGAAAGATCAATAAATTTTATACTAATATTGAATCTCACATTAATATTATGTGTATATGTCTAAAATAACGATATTACGTTATTTAAAAATTTAAAACTTATTTTTTATTATATATAATTAATTAATAAGATTTCATTAAAATAGATATATTAATGTAATTAAAAATAAATAAAAATAATATTTTTAATATATATATCTATATATATTATGATTAATTTGAATTAAAAAATTTGGTCTAGTGAATTAGTGTTTGACAAGATAGTGCGATGATAAGAGAGAAGTTAAAGATAGATTTGTTTGCTTAATCAATTTTGAGTTTTATGTTAAACACAAGAAAAAGTGTGAGAAAAAATGATTTTTGATTTGACAAAATTATGAAAACTTTATAACTATTTTGCATCTAACTAAAATAAATTAGTACACAAAAATGCAAAGTATAGAAAGTATTCTAAAATATATATATATATATTTTAATAATTTTCAGTTTTGTGTTAGTCACAAATTATTTCTTAAAAGATATTTGGAAACTTAGATTAAAATTTATGGAATTATTAATATATCTCAAAACTTTTCTAAGATTATATAATATCAAGTGTTTGATTTCCAAACTATTTAAAGTTAAAAGGTTATTATTCAAAATTATTAAATCATAAAATATAATTTTTATACAATATTATATCCGCGAAACCGTGGAGAACTATCTAATTTGAGTTATTTACAAAGGAATGTCAGTGTCTTTTTATTTTTATTAATTATTTTCATCAACTAAATAAATTTCCTACATCCACGCTTTTCCAAAATAGAAACCGGCCATCTATACTACTATATTCAAATGATCTTTTAAAACATTATATTATACACCTATACATTATGTATATCATCTAAACATATGTATTTCTTAAGTCAAAATGTCAAATACATCATTATGAACATAAAAGCATCTGATGCCAAAAAAAAAAAAAAAATAGAACCATCTCAAAACAATTGAAGCTCTCTTCTAAACCTGCAACATGATTAACGTATATATAATTGTAATATATCCAAATTTATGGTTTTCTCCATGAATTCAAATATTTTAACAATAAAATCAAGGTTTTATGCGCCAACGCCGTAATCAGTTATAGAAATTTCTTCTGCAGTTATTAGTTAATAATTTATTTACTAAACATTTATGGAGATTTTTTTCCCATAATTATAAGTATCTTATGATTTTGTAAAAATCCTTATTATAAAAGCTATTTTTTCATATAAATATAGCCATTGAATGCTTATTCTATAATTACCACTACTGATTGATCAACACGCATGTGCATATGTTAAATTTTACATTTTTTTATAAATTAATATTATTTTTTTCATAATCAATGTTATATATTATATATGTATCTTATAATTAATTGAGTATTTTGAAGTCCTATATATCAGAACTGAACCTGAATTAAACTGGATTCAGAATATCTGAATTGAATCGGTTAATATGGTTATTTTTTGTACAAATATTCGAACATGTTTCAGAGAGATTAAATTTTTGGATATTCTAAAACCTTTTTACATCAAAACCAAATCCATACAGACTTCATATGCATAAAAGACAGTAAATGAATTGATTACAATAAATGAAGTGATTAATTAGAAATAAATGAATAAATTATTTAAAAATAGAATAATGAACTGAATGGAATAAATTAAAAATGAAATGAAAATCTGTAAAAAATACTTAAAAATCGGCAAATATTATTTTGTACTTTTGTTTAAACAGAATAGATAAATTCATATCAACTCAGTTGAGATCATTATGTCAAAAAAAATCCCAAAACTATAATGGCACCTCTCATAAAGGCTTTATGTTTTCCAACTTCTTTTTGCAATTTTTTTTTAATATTTTTCAATATAAATATAAAAAGTTTTATAAATACAGTTTTTCAAATTTTTAAAAAATAATATTGGAGTTTTTTTGTAAAAAAGATAGGTGATCTAAACAGATCTAAAGACCAATATAATTATCGTTGCCTAAATATGTAACTGATATGCCATGGATTTTACCCACTTTCAGCCATAGTATATAAGTGTTTTATGATCTAATTATTATGTTTTGGAGCCTATATAACATATTTATAGGTTCAGGAGTAATTTGAAAAAAAAATGATTATTTTGGAGATCTTTTGGAGATAAGAGGAATTTTAGACAAGCTAACCATCGAGCAGGCCGAGAGGTCGACATTTAGAGATCATGATCAATCGATGCACACCTTGTGACATCGATCGATGGGCGTAAAATGCAGAGACACTATTTTGGTACAAACGGTTTGAAGTCCAAGTCTTCACCAAATTACAATATTACCCCTGACGAGTTTTAACCGAATTATTAATAGCTTTGCCATGTGTTGCCGGCAAAGTGTGTTTTTCATATTCTTGTTTTCATACCTAAAATAGTTAGAGAGAGTTGGAGAGAATATTTTAGACTTCTACACGCTTGTGATTGGAATTTCATTGTTATATCTATGCAGTTTTCTTATCTTCTTGTCATTATGAATTGCTTTGCTATGTCAGAGTAGTTCTACTGTTATATTTAGGGTTTAAATAGGTTATGAGGGATTAGCCCCGAATATAGAATTGTTAAGTTGTAGTATTCTTCAACAGGATTGATCTTAATATTTGTGTTCTAGAGTAGCTAATTAAAACCCCGATGTTAGAATGATTAGATACAATGTGACCGCTTGGTCTGTCATCTGAGCTAGTCATAATTGAACTAGGATTGCTAGAGAACGGCGACAGCTGATCTTGGAACCTAGTGAGTAATTAATCAACCAGCACATAAAGCTTGGCTAGAAGCCGATCGATCGATTTTCATATTGAATAAGCGATTGACGCTTGCAACGAAATTTTCTATTAGTATGTACTTTAGTTGAGCTCTAGTACATCCTCAAACTTAGCACCTATATCTCTATAATCCTGACTACTTGAATAGAAACCCTAAGTCTAGCTACTTTCTAATATCGTTACAAATCTACTTCAAACCAACCGAACAAATGCCTTGTTTAACCTTGCTTTCTAAATTAAACACTTTCGACCTAGCTTAATCATTTTGAGTAGATTTATTGCGTACCCTACCTCCTAGTGGATTCGATCACTAAGTACTACAACTGAACCTCTTATTTGAGAGAGTAAATCATTCCTTATGGTAATTTGAGTGATATTAGTAATCTTATAAAATCTAAAATTTAGTAGGTCTTAACAGTTCAATGTTTAAATAACATACTTTAAATATAGTGGATTTACTTATTTTTTTATCTCTAACAAAGAAACTAATGCGAACTCCAGTGGAACACCAAAACACTAAATTTGGTGTAATTTCATCTCCAACGGAACATTTGTGGTGTAGGGTGAATAGTGTTACACCAAATTACACTATCCAACCAAATTTGGTGTAAGGTGAATAAAGTTACACCAAATTTGGTGTAACACTATTCATCATACCAAATATTTTAGATACATATTAATTATGTTTCATTTAATAATATATTTCACAGGATTATTATTTATATAAATATATTTTATTATTTATATATTTTAAGTTACTTTTACATAATTACAATATTTTAATTTTATTTTCAAGTAAGAAATCACTAAATGACTATTATCATATACTTTATATTTTTTGAATAAATATCATAAAGCTTTAACTCAATAACTAATACATAATTAAAGAGTTTTGTAATATAAATATTGAATATAACAATATTTTCTATAAATATATAATAATCATAATATTGTTAAACCAAAAATATAAATGTAAATAAATTTTATAAATATAAAGTTACAAAAATTAACAAACATCATGGAGTGGAGCTTCTTGAGGAATGTTATGACACAACTTGGCTTCCACCCGAATCTGAATACTTTGATCATGGAGTGTGTCAGCTCAGTCTCATATTCTTTCCTCATCAACGGCAGTGCTCAAGGCTGTGTACATCCAACTAGAGTAATCTGACATGGTGATCCCCTCTTACCGTACCTCTTCATTATGTGTTCAGAAATGCTCTTGGGACTTTTCTCCAAAGCGCAGGAGAAGAACGCTCTACAGGGCATTAAGGTTGCTCGACACGCACTAGCCTTGAAATACCTCCTCTTCGCGGACGATACGCTGTTCTTTTGCAAGAGTAACAAGGAATCTTTTTTGGAGCTAGTACATTCTTGGCCGCTATGAATAAGCCTCAGGGTATAGCATAAACCTCCTCAAATCAGATATTACCTTCTCAGCGAAAACGCCCATTGAAGCCATGAGAAGAGTAAAAGTTATGCTGAAGACTGAAGCTGAAGGGCGTATTGGAAAATACTTGGGGCTTCCAGAACATTTCACAAGGAAAAAGAAAGACATTTTGCAAGAATTGTTGATCGAATCTGACAGAAGTCACATAGCTTTCTACATGTTTCTTCAATGGAGCGGGCAAAATGGTGTTACTCAAATCAGTCTTGGCATCGATGCCCTCCTATGCAATGTCATGCTTCAAACTCCCCATCTCTCTTTTCAAACAACTCCAATCTATTCTCACTAGGTTTTGGTGGGATGCTAAATCGGGCCTCCAAAAAATGTCTTGGGTCTCGTGGAAGAAACTAACCCTCCCCAAAGATGCAGGTGGATTGGGTTTTAGAGAAATAGAACAGTTTAATGATGCTCTATTGGACAAGCTAGCCTGGCAGGTTCTGAAGTTCCCTGCTTCCCTTTTATCGCAGACACTTCTAGGAAAATACAGCCACACGTACCCTTTTCTCCATGCTAATGCCCCACAGACAGCCTCCCATGGCTGGAGAGGAGTGCTAGCGGGTAAAAATATTCTTTTGAAAGGTCTGGGATGGATTGTGGGATCTGTTTCAAGCATCAAAGTCTGGTCTGAACCATGGCTATCAATGACCTCACCCCTAACCCCCATTGGACCCCCTACAGAACTTAATAAGGAGCTGCTAGTTTCTGATCTAATTGACCACCAGTCCATGGACTGGAGTTTGAGTGCGATACAGCAGCACTTACCTTAGTATGAGGACAAGATACAATGTCTAATACCCAGCTCGTTTAGGATGGAGGATGAGTTAGTATGGCTACCGGAAAAATCATGATCCTACTCTGTGAAAACGGGCTATGCTCTTTCCAAGATCAACATAGACCTAGAGGATCAAACTCTCAGTTGGAATTTATGTGTTTGGCAGGTCAAAACTTCTCATAAACTAAAACATTTCTTTTGGAAGATTAAGAGCAATGCTCTCCTGGTGGGTGCCAATATCATCAGGCGTGGTATTGACACGGATGGCCCTTGGAAGCGATGCGGAACCTTGGAAACAGAGTGACACATTCTGATGCAGTGTCCTTCCGCTATTCGTGTCTGGGACCTAGTCCCTACCGTCAACAAATCCTAACTTGAATCTATTGCGTCACCAGCACTCCTCCTTCAAGTTTATCGCCATATGATCAACTTACCACCGTCAGGTTTATCTGAAGCTGCAATGTACCCCTAGATTTTCTGGATGCTCTGGTCTAGTAGGAATAAACTAACCTATGAGAACTTTGAGATCACGGAGCAGGAACTGGTTACAGTGGCTATTAAGGAGGCTCGTATTTGGCAACCGGCTCAGCAATCAAAAGACAAAACAGTCAAGGAAAAGCAAATACCACCTCCGCTGAGTATTGATAACTTGGAAACTCATTGTGAATGGCTACCCAAAGACATCAACAGGACTTAACTAAGAGTTGGAAGAAAGAGAAGAGAGCTAGAGAGAGGAAATACCTGTGAAGGGAGAATTCAGAGACAAATGTTTAGTTCACAGAAAAACCTAAAGAAAAAGAAGATGATCAAATCATATGCCTCAAAAGAGGAATCATTACTATAGTTCATCTGCACATAAACCAAAACCAGAATCAGTATACAAAAAAATATGTATATATATATGTATATACATTATATAAATTTAACATTCTAAAATAAGATAAATTTACTAAATCGGAAACATAAAAAATAACATCATAACAGTTTAGTGACTTCGTTTCTCTGTTGAAAATGTCTTATATGCTTAACTAAGAATTGGAAGAGAAGAGAGCTAGAGAGATAAAATACCTGAGAAGGGCGAATTCAGAGACAAATGTTTAGTTCACAGAAAAAAACTAAAGAAAAAGAAGATGATCAAATCATATGCCTAAAAATAACATCATATGATGCAGTGTTGAATGCTAGCACCAGAGGCGGAGAATTTGGCTGTATCTTCAAAGACACAACAAATACAGCTTTCCACTGTCACTCTTCAAACTGCAGCATAGTCAGCTCTGTGTTCATCGCAGAAGCCCTTGCAGTCAAAGCTGCTCTTCAGGTAGCAATCACTTTGGGTATACGAACGCTGTCCATTTGGTCAGATTCAAAATCCCTTATCACTGTGATATCATCCAAATCGAAGATCATTGAAGCACAAGGAGTCTTATTTGATATTGCGCAACTTTGTTTGTCTTTTTAGTCTATATTATTTTCTCATGTATCAAGGCTACTCAATGTAGAGGCTGGTGCCCTCGCAAAGGTAGCTTTGATAAAACTCTAAATCAGCTTTTGCTGTGTCCATGAAATAAAGGTTTGTTAAAAAAAAAAAAAACTCACACTCACTTTTCTCTTTGTAATACTTATTATCTTTCTTTTGGGAATCATAATAAACAATAATATTTTATAGTAAATATGTATTAATATTACACCACCAATAACTAATACAACAAAAGGAAATTAAAGAAAAACAGCGAACATATAAATTAACTTAAAAAAGGAACCATACAAAAAGTAATTATTAAGAAACAAATTAAAATTAGAACCAATTTAATATATAACTTATTAAATTCAATATATATAAAAGACTCAAAAATACGTATAGTTTTGAATAGTAATGTCAACTATTATAGTTTTATGTAGTTTATCTGAATTAATTATATTGCTAGTTAGAATGTATCAACATTGCAACTCATTACTTATAAATTCACTAAAACAATCGAGCAATTTTTTTAAACAAATTTTAACTATTACTATAGTTAAACTATAACAAACATTAAAATGAATGGTCAAATAAATAGATAAATCGTGTTAGTAAAAAAAACATGAAATCAATTTTAATTTCAGTTAAGAATAAGTTGCCCATAGGGCGGGCCTACCTTACTATCGTATATATAGGGGTGTCAAAATGAGCTATAACTCATAAGCCGGTTCAGCTCAGCTCAATTTTTCATGAGCACGAGTTCTATTTTTAGGCTCAATTAAGCAATGAGCTTAATGAACGAGCTTAATTTAGATCATGAGTTTATTGATTGAGCTTTAATGAAAATGAGCTAACTCATGAGCTTAGTTTTTTTTTTATATTTCTATTTATATATATATATATATACTATATAATATATATAGGTAACTTCCATTTTGATGCAAAAGATAGTTTTCATATTAATCATATTTATAATCTATAATTAAAATGTAAAACCAAAATTTTAGATATATATAAAAGGTAAAAAAAATTTTATATCACTCATCATATCATAATTATCTTTAAAATTAAAATGTAAAACTAAATATTTTAAGAGATATTTATATCTCAAATTATTTATCTATATTTTGTTATTATATTACATGAAATATTCAAAAATATTTTTTCCTTTTATGATTTTAACATATGAAGACATTGAACATGAAGGATATGAAGACTCTCAAGGTGAATTGACTTTTGGATCATAATTTATCTTTAATTTTATTGATTTTTTGGTGTTGGATTTATTTAGTTATTTAATGTTAATGTTTTGGATTTTTAATTATTTTAATATATAAGTTTGAAATATTATGGTAATTTTTTTATTTTTAATTTTCAAGTTATTTTTTATTATTTGATCGCGAACTAGCTCATTTAGCTCATGATTAGATGATCTGTGTGGGAACCGAAATCCACACTGTCGATTTTCCGTCAAATATGGAAACTTAGGGTGAAACCCTAATTTTCCCGAGGTCCTGGATCTCTGCGAAAATCACTAAAACAAACGAATTTAAAAGAATATGGATGAACAATGAAGAATAAAGAGTAAGAACTTGAATGAGAGCTTTTATTGAATTAGAATCGACAACTGTTACAAGAAGAATTGAAGAACTTAGACGTCGAAACGTTCTAAGGATCTGAATTGCTAGTCTAAACGCTAAGTCCTAAATTCCTAAGCTAACAGCCGTCTTTTTTAGGTCTGATTTCGTCCCCCTCTTCTGCCCTACGCCTCTGGTTTATATACTCCTTGCCTTGACGGTTCGATCTTTCCATTTTGCCGGATTTGAGTATTTCGGGAATCTTCCATTTTTCTCGATCCTTCCTTTTCTTCCGCGGAAATCTTCTATTTATCTTCAAACTTGCCTTTATTTTCCTTCTGCGAATAAACCATCAAAACGTTATCAAATCTGCGGGTTAACTTCCATTGAAATCGCGAGATGGGTTTTTATCGCGTTTTAGGTCCTTCCGGGCCGTTTTGCGATAAAAACCGCTTTCCGACTTTTTACGGGATCGTTTCCTGATCTGACGTCGTTTTTAATAAATTACTCGAGTTAATCGCAAGGTTTTACGATTTACTAGACTTTTTATTAAAAACACGTTTTTTACGACTTACTCGGCGTTTTTTATATTAAAAACACGTTTTTACGACTTACTGGGCGTTTTTTATTTAAAAACGCGTTTTTATGATTTTAACGAGAAATCTCGAATAAAACGTATAGTTTAGGCAATGTTCGGTGTTTCGTTTAACCGTTTCCGTTTTATACGATTTCCTCAAGTTCTTTCCGAGAAAGCGAAGTTTTACGGTTTTTATCGTAAAACTCGAACGGTAAGTCGGATCGAGACGGAACGGGAGATGTTTTAGCCGTAGTTTAGAATGCGATCGTGTCGAAAGACGTAAGTTTTGAATCGAGAATGCGGGAGATCGAGGCGCGGGATATCTGAGAAGTCTTTAGTTCGCCCATCGGCGAACTAAGCCGGGCCGGCTTAGTTCGCCGATGGGCGAACTAGTGGAGGGACTCCTCGTTCGCCCATTGGTGAACTAAGCCGGGCCGGCTTAGTTCGCCCATGGGCGAACTAGTCGTGACTAGTTCGCGTTTTACGGCTATTTCGGTTTTTTGCGGTTTCGTAAAACGATTCTCGAGTTTTATAAAACGATTCTTCGAGTTTTATAAAACGATTCTCGAGTTTTATAAAATGATTCTTCGAGTTTTATAAAACGATTCTTCGAGTTTTATAAAACGATTCTCGAGTTTTATAAAACGATTCTCGAGTTTTATAGAACGATTCTCGAGTTTTATAAATCGATTCTCGAGTTCTATAAAACGATTCTCGAGTTTTATAAAATGATTCTCGAGTTTTATAAAACGATTCTCGAGTTTTATAAAACGATTCTCGAGTTTTATAAAACGATTCTTGAGTTTTATAAAACGATTCTTCGAGTTTTATATAACGATTCTCGAGTTTTATAAAACGATTCTTCGAGTTTTATAAAACGATTCTTTAAGTTTTATAAAACGATTCTCGAGTTTTATAAAACGATTCTCGAGTTTTATAAAACGATTCTCGAGTTTTATAAAACGATCCTCGAGTTTTATAAAACGATCTCTGAGTTTTATAGAATCACTTTTGCGTAAAGTAATGATCCTCCTTTTACAGAAGTTATCGCAGACGTTGATTTCGAGAGTACGGTTTTCGACACCTACAGTTAGCCCCCCAGTCCGCAATTTCTTGAGGAAATTTTGCGGTCGGATGAAGTTAGATTTTAATCGGAATCTACGGCTGAGATTCGTCTTATTACGAGGGAGAGCTCTTCTTTTTCTATAAGTATTGGATCATTACTTCTCATATCTTCCATCTTTCAAGTTTCTCTCCAACTTCTCTCTAGAAAAATTCTTAAGATGTCTTCTTCCCAAGGTGATCAGCAAAACCGTGAGGTCCCATCCAGTGACAATCCTCCGG
>CAKOAT010618487.1:0-96057 GCA_932364175.1 Eruca vesicaria subsp. sativa
GAGAAGAGAGAATGAGAGAGCTCAGAGAGGGGAAGTCATATTACAAACGGTGAAGAAGGCGAATCGCGTGAAGAAACGTCAAGCTAAAGCTGCTGATGTGGATTATTTTATTGACATGTCATGTTTCTACTGACTAATTATTTTTGCAGACGTGGACATGCTATATGTTGAGTATATCCACCTTTTAGTAGTGTTAGATCACCAAAAGATATAAACAGTCTATTAACTTTTAATAAATTAATTTTTTTAAAAAATTGATGTATCTAACTTTTTTGAAGGAATTAAAAAAAAATGATGTGTACATAATCCGTTTTTATAAAGTAGAATTGAATGTAGTTTTTTACCTCTGATTTTCATGTCTTTTTATTTTGAAGAAATAAACTTTGGAACAGCAGCATACAGTATTCATGTGACATTTTCTACATGAATCACGCTAAAATAATCAAACGATATAGATTTGAGCAGAATATAAAAATAAACATGAATTGAGTAGTTAAATCTCTTTAATTTTTACTGATACACTAAAAAAAAAAGAGTGAATTGGGTAGAAATCCATAAGAAAATGGGAAATTAGGGATTTGCCATTTTTGATGGGAAAAATAGTAATGTATAGAGAGGAGAGATAAAGGAAGAAATAGGGTATAGAGTGAATTATGAGGTTTAGTGTGTGTATGGAGTGCAAATACTCAAAAAAAATCTGTGAAAGCTTTTTTGGTTATTTTTTTAATTCTAAAACATTGCTTAATATAAGATACAGTTCTGAAAGGAAAAAAACGTGAACAGTTGTATATAAAAGCGAGAAAATAATGGATTTTGGATATAGTTATGTTAGTTTTGATACATCATAAAAATACAACTTTTGCAAGGTAAAAATGCATGAAAGTTTTGTGAATTCTTATTAAGATAACATGACAAACAATCTTGTACAAGATTGTAAGAAAATGTAAATTAAGTTTCATATGAAACATTAAATGTGTTAAAAACTGAATAATATATTAAGTTTCTAATACTAATTTCAATCATATAACATATGCCTTCCTTTTTTCGGAGGAAGGAGAACGGCAGTGGTTAGTGGTTTAAGTTCTGTGGAAAAGAAATTGTTACTACGGTTCTTTCTTTTTAAAACATTATTTTCTATTAATTTTTTTTTTGAATTTTGTAGAATAGAATTATGTGTCAAATTTTTAGTGGTCAAATATGATTATTTTTTTCTATTATGCCGAACAATTTCCTTTTCTGTATTTTGCAATTGTTTTTTAATTATTTAATTTTTATCGTATTTATAATTTGTTAGATGATTTGCGCTTTATTATATAAGGGATTATATTTTAATAATAGTATAAATTTTATTTTATCTTAATGGTTATAACAGATAAGTGTTCAATTTAATTTCATACTATTATTTGAAACTTTATTAAATAAGTAAAAATAAGGATTAAGATACAATTTTAAATATTTTGCTCGACCCAATCTTAAAAATCATATTGTTATAGAATATGTAAAGTAATATACTTCAAGCAATTTTTCAAAAAAATTAATTAGTGGAAACTCTATCATATGTAAATACTATGTAGTCATACTTTTATTATTTTTTAAGATCTTCATAACTCTCAAACAAATAACACCAATGAACTAAGTTTCATCTATATGTTTCTGTTAGGTTAATTTCATCTATTATAGTTATAACATTTATTATATTATTTGTATACGTATAAATAGTTAAATAAGTATAAATACAAATTAGAACATAATTCTAAAAATATATCTTCAAAACCTTATATATAAATATATATTAAATATTTTTCTTGAGGCAATCTTAAAATAATGTCTTTAGAATAAGTAGCTTAATATTTTATTATGTATTAGTTTATTTTAAATAGATAATTTATAGTTTGTTATAATAAAATAATATTATATTTGATTGTAGTTTGTATGATTTTTATCTTCACCAGAATATAAATCTGTAGCTCTGAAACAAATGAAATCATCTATATATAAATAAATATATATATATATATATATACATATTTATATCTTGAAATTTCTTAAAATTATCTGAATTTATAGATATTTTTTTACTAGAACCCTAACTTTATTAAGTAATATATTATATTCAATATAAAAGTAAGCATACATATCGATGTCTTGAGAATGCTTAGAGCATCTTTAACCCACCTCTTAAGTGGATTCTTAAGAGCTGGGTCCACTATTTTTAAAAAAAAACTACCCCTTCCACCCCTTATGCAAGAGCCAAGTTTTTGTACTGTTCGTGGGCTGCCACATGTCATCTCTTTCTGCAAAAGTCAAATTCTTGTACTATTTGCAGGCCCCATGATAAATGGAGGCTCGCGATTAATTAGTTTTTATTTTTATTTTTAAATCAGACAAAAAAAAATTAAGAACACCAAATCCCCCTTTAAGGTTAAAGGTGTTCTTAAGAAAATATGTTTCCGTGATATGTGTTCACACTTGTTCGTGTCCTGAAATTAATCTTACAATGTTGATTAATTTTGTACACAACTAAAGTCTACCTAATAAATAATATTGGTTAAAGTTCCAAAATAAATTTATATAATATATCCAAATAATATTATAGAATTTTTTCAAACTTAAATATTAGATATATATATATATATATATATATATATATATCCAACTCATATATGGTAGTCAATTTAAAAATAAAAATAACTCATATATAGTAGTTTCTCTTTTTAATTTCCACTTTTTCATAATTATGAGATATAGTGTTAAAATGATTAGTATAATTTAAAAAAAAAATCATGTTATTCTTTCATTATTAACCATCAAAAGTTCTCTATAGATTTTTTTATCAACAAAATTGATTTATCGAAATTATTATAAATTTTAAATATATAAAATTTATTTACCTTAAGTGATATTTTAAGTGATATTATTCCGCATATCGCGGTAAGCATCTAATTATATAAAAAAAAGAGCATCAAAATCCTATTTTAAAGGGGTAGTCTCTAAACTCTTATTGTAATAATTCATGATCAAGCATAAACATTTCTAACCGTAATCATGTGTCACTATATCTTTCATCGACTCAGAGCTTGTCCTTGAGCTCCAACTCAAGATATGCTGGTGAAAACTTATATATATTCATGCATATTCTACTAGTCATCCTTATGTTTTATAATTTTAGCAAGTCATGCATTTTTCCAAGATGATTTCTAGGTACTGACAGAAACTGCAATTCATTACCAGAAAAGTTCTATGTAACTCTATCTTCCTGCAATGCTAACTTCTCCTCACAAAGATTTTCTAGCACCACCTCGGTTTGCTCACGAACTTCTTTGCACGCAGCATCAAAAAGTGTTGGAGAAAAGTTGTCATCTCCAATACTGCATATTTTTTGGTGTTGGATCTTGGAAGTACTCCTAGAATCAATTTAAATTTATCATCCATAGTCTGAATAATCTTTTGGTTCATCACCTCCATCATCTCGTCTAGTTTCTATAGAAACACTGTCATGGAATCACCGTCACCCAGTAAATCCTTAGACTAAGTTACTTAAACCTTAGTTCACAGTTCACACAAGAACTAAATTGCAGATTTAAGCTAACTTTTCTCTTTAACCCTCCTTTCTCCTGTAGATTAAGGCTAATTCTTGTAAGTTGTCGATTACTATTAACCATATACAACTTAATGACAAAAGGAAAAACGCTTAAAACATAATATAAAAAGAAAAACATCAAATCCATTGATAAAAGAAAAAAGTCTCCAAAACCCTTAATGTGAATATCATAATCAACCCTAAACATTTCTAACCATAGTCTTATCATGATCTTTATAGACATTCCCAAAGAAGAGAAGTAGGTCTGCATTCATACATACACACATATTGGTTTGAGTAATGGGTTTCTACTTTGACAAACTAATTAATTTGTGTAAATATGATATTTGCTCGGGAAGCAACAACAGAAGCTCCATGTCTCCATTTGCAGGACCCACAAGTAAATTTTATTTTCTTCATTCTATAAAAATTTACATATATGCAATGTTTTGTTGAGTTTTTATTAATCATAATTTTCATTTGATAAATTTGCAGATAATTCTCAAGGGAAGTTAAAACCCATACTCGGTACCACCTTCATTGCAACAACAACTCTGTTGCTCATTCTCAGTCATGTACATAACACCTAAGTTTTCCTTGTTTTTTCTTGTAGGAGGTTCATCAGCTTTAGCTGTGTTGATCATTTCTGTTGCGGTTGTGGTAATGGTGCGAGCAAAGAATGCGAAAAGAAACCGTGATTCAAATTACGAGAACATTGAAGCAGTTGTAATGTTGAAACGATATAGTTATGCAGACGTCAAGAAGATGACAAACTCTTTCGCTCATGTTCTTGGAAAAGGAGGATATGGAACTGTCTATAAAGGAAAACTACTCGATTCGAGTGGACAAGATATTGCAATTAAGATCTTAAAAGACCCAAAAGAGAATGGAGAAGATTTCATCAATGAACTAGCTAGCATGAGCATAGCATCTCATGTTAATATCATTTCTCTCTTTGGATTCTGTTATGAAGGGAGCAAGAGAGCTATCATATACGAGTTCATGCCTAATGGATCCCTTGACAAGTTTATTTCCGAAGATATCTCAACGAAGATGGACTGCAAAACATTATATAACATTGCGGTAGGTGTTGCTCGTGGATTAGATTACTTGCACAATAGTTGTGTATCAAAGATTGTGCATTTCGATATAAAGCCACAGAATATACTCCTAGATGAAGATCTGTGCCCAAAGATTTCGGATTTTGGTCTTGCTAAGCTTTGCAAGAAAAACGACAGCATTATATCCATGTTAGACGCGAGAGGAACCGTTGGTTATATTGCTCCTGAAGTGTTTTCCAAGAGCTATGGATCAGTTTCACATAAGTCTGATGTGTATAGTTATGGAATGGTGGTGCTTGAGCTGATTGGGGTGACCAATAGAGAGAGAGCTGAAACTTCTAGGTCTAATGTAAGTACAATGTACTTTCCAGATTGGATATATGAGGATCTGGAGAGGCATGAAAATATGAGACTATTAGGAGATCATATAATGGAAGAGGGAGCGGAGACAGTGAAGAAAATGACATTAGTGGGTTTGTGGTGTATTCAGACCAATCCATGTGATCGTCCACCGATGAAAAAGGTTGTTGAAATGTTAGAGGGAGCTCTAGAAGCTCTAGTTGTTCCACCTAAGCCTCTCTTGACTCCAGCTATAATGGCTTGGGAAACCGTTGAAGAGAGTGAAGAGACTTCTAGTCTTTTGACACTAAGCCAGTTATAAAGATTTTGAAATGTTTTTGCTTGTCAAGATACGCTAAGCATTAATTCTAGAAAACAATCAAGTAAAAAGCTAATAAAACAATAACACTCAATCCGTTTTTGGGGTCAAAATGTGAATTTCATTTCATGATGATGTGAAAAAATCTTAGATTGTATCTCGATCTCCTAAAAAACCTTTTGAAACCATCTTAAGTGAACACTTGCCTTGAACTGAACAAAATGCTGAGCTAAACTGGAAGATCCATGCAAAAGACAACAAATATTTTATTTTATAAACATAGAATAGACAATAAACCCTCAATCCTTTTCGTTTAATACAAACATAAGAATTCAACTGAAGGTAGTCCATGAAAAAGAAAGAGACAGAGAGACAATCAGTATACAACAATTTGAAACAAACTGCTAAGATTTGAAATGTTAATACTGTGTAAAAGTCTATAGAAAATCATTCTTCATGGAACATGAGTATAAATCTTTTGAATGTGATTGAAAATAATCTGCAGTCAAAACTCTATCAATTAATAATATTGAAATTATGATATTTTATACATTAATGGATTTTTAATTTATAAAAAAAAATCTTTTTAATTTCTCTATTTAAAAATATTTGAAAAATAGTTGAATTTATGGTACATTAATTAAATTTTATAAATTTTACTTTATCAAATAATATAAATGAAATATGTTTCATAAAATTGAAATGTGGTTTTAGATAAAATTTTACTAAATACTATCAAAATATTTTGAAATGTTAAGAAAAAATAAAGAAGAATTTCATTGTAGATATATAAAAAAAATACAATGTTTTGTATAGAGTTATAAAGATTGTATATATAAAAATTATTAATTTATTATTGTAACAAGATCATCTATTTACATAAGTTTTTTTTACTATATTATGAACAAGTAAAGAAGATGCAAGTGTTACAAGAAAGATGATTTCGTGCTTTGGCATCTTTTGTACATCTATTTGTATTGTATAGCTGATGATGTCTAAATTCAGTTAACCTTCCAACTTAAAACAAATTGGTGAAAAAATGAATTGGTCTTAATTTCGTATATACATCATGTGCCATTGAACCATCGATTTGGGTATTCTCACAAAAATCTATGCTCATCAGTTTCTCCATCACTCTGATCCATTCCTCTCCATCCTTTTTGTAGAGATTAAATGCTCGCTACAATGCGTGATTCCAACCATGTTATGACATTTCTCTTTTCTTCAACTGCATAATCTGAAACCTAAGTAACCGAAGAGAGAGAACCGATCTCCACGTACGGTTTGAAATGTAAACCCATTTTGAAACTGAGGTGGTATTGTATAATCATCAATAATGCCAAAGACACTGACAAAGAGAGAACGAAAATATATTTTGAGAGTTTGAAACCCAGTGTCATCTCAAGAAATACTAATGTTTTGGATATCTTGACTAAACCGGACAAAATTGCTCTTAATGTCGGTTTACATACAAAATGCCACTTTGGTAAATACATACAATGAGTACAAGATAAGTCACGTGCTAACGACACGTGTATTTTAATCAAGCAGTACCATCCTCGATTCCCTCACCGCCGGTGAGCTTCTTTTTCTTTTCTTTAGTTCATCATCCCTTTATAATCGCCGTCGTAGATCTTCAGTTTCACCGGCTGTAAGAAAATGGATCTTTTTGCTATTCTATCCCCTCTACTTTCAGATCTGAAATCATTTTCGCCATGGGGAATTTTATTACTGAAAATCAGATCCAAAAGTTTGAAGTCTACTGTTTTTTTGTGATTTAAAGCTTAAAGACAGATGTAATGTCTGAATTTCATTTCTCATCTACATGTGTGTTTTGTTCAAATTGTAGTTTGGGAGGAGCCACACGACCATGGAGGAACACCATTGCTGCTTTTACTCGAAAATGCTCTCAAAATTCAGCTTCGGTTCATTCCTAATCATCTTATCACTCTTTCTAATGTTTCGTCTGCTCTATGTTCTATACCGATGTGGCAAACCTTTTCCCAAAGGAGCTTCAACGTCTTTTAGTACACTTATTGTTCTTGGTTCTGGTAAGATGAGTTGATATTATTATTATACTAGTGTCTTATGCAATTGAATGTACATATTAATTTGATTAGATGTAATGTTTTAGGGGGACACACGGCAGAGATGTTGAGTCTTCTCTCGGTTTTGCGGATGGATAGATACACACCCAGGTTCTACATTGCTGCTGCTACTGATAACATGAGTCTCCACAAAGCTCGTTCCTTTGAAGATTCTCTAGCTCACAAGGTATTATATATATAATGTTAAATGTTAATTTTTTTCCTTCTGCTTCTGGCTTATGGTTGCGAGCGATTGGTATCTTGTGTGGTTGATACTGCATTTTTCAGCATGAAATTGATTCTTCTTATGTTTGAAATAGCCTTCTGCTGTTAAGGAATCGTCCTTACAGTATGCACAAATTTACCGGAGTAGAGAAGTTGGTCAGTCTTATGTGACTTCTGTTTGGACTACTCTTGTTGCTATTGTTCATGCTCTCTGGCTAATGATCCGGATCAGACCACAAGTGGTATCATCTTCATCTGAGTGCTTTCAAATTTTTATGTTAAGGCGTCTTTATAAAAACATTTGAAGACAGGTTATTCGGTTCATGTTTTTTTCAGATTCTTTGCAATGGTCCTGGGACTTGTATTCCTCTGTGTGGAATCGCTTTCTTGTTCAAGGTATATATATACACTTCAGAACCGTTTTATTAATCCGTGACTGACTTGCTTTAGCTTTCTCGTATTAGGGATGTGATTATTCTTAGTTACGTTTTCTCCATTATATTTAAGCATTGTTTTTCTTTGGTTATTACAGGTGTTGGGAATTAGATGGTCATCCATCTTTTATGTTGAGAGTGTAGCAAGAGTTAAGAAGCTCTCATTAAGCGGACTGCTACTGTATAAGTTAAGGATGGCTGATCAGTTCTTTGTTCAATGGCCACATTTGCAAAAGCAGTACCCTCGGGCTCACTATGTTGGCTGCCTGATGTAACCTGACTTTGGGAACCATCCTCACACACAGATTTGCTACAAAACTTTGAATACATACAACGCCTACACTCTCTCATTTTATACAGGACTGAATCACATTTGGTAATACTACTCGTATTTGGTTGCTATTAACTCAATTGTTAATTTCCGAAGTTGGTGATATCATTCCACTGAGCTTACTGTGTGATATGGACAATCTTCTTCAAAACTATTTATATGAACTCAAAACTGTACATAGAAAAATGTATCCCACTCGCTTGAACCATTACAAAATCAAACAAAAGAGCTTTTATATAGGATTATATGCATGAATGTGCACACAACGTTTTTATGTTTGTTTGTGTAACCCATTCATACAGCAACATTTCACCATGTCTGTGTACCATCATCCTCGACAGGGCTTGTGTTACTTCTCTTCAACTGCTTCTCATCAAGATAGTGCTGATAGACAAACGATAGGAAGCCCCATATAGCTAAAACGATGGAGAAGATCTTCGATGCTTCCATCTTATCATGGAAGACAATCACAGCTATGACTGGTACTATAGGCAACCCCACAGCGGTTATGGAGTTGGAAAACACAGAAGATGACTCAAAGATCAAACCCACAAGACCAACAGTGTATACTTGCCAAGAGATAGCTGCCGAGGCTAAGGTCAGGACATAAGAAACTTGCCCAAGTTTGTAGTTTCTCATCTCACTAGGTAAAGTTCTCCACTCTCCACTCGCAAAAAGTCCAATGAGAATTACACAGCTTGCAACTAGAGACTGGTAGATAGTCAAGTCCATAACTACTGAAGATGTATGCTCCTTGAAAACCTTCCTAAAGAGGAGTTGTATCAAAGATAACAGCAGTCCTATCCCAGCAGAAGCGCCGATGGTGCATATGAACCCGATCACGTACTGTACTTGAGAGACATTTGGTGTGTCTTCCGACTCGGTGTTAGCCACTAGGAGGGCAGAGGAGACAGTAAGGAGAAACAGAGAGTTGACTATGAAGGGAGTGAACTTTTGTGAGTTAAGGAAGTATGAGAAGAAGGCAGTGAAGGCTAACTGTGAGGCTAAGATGAGGGAGAAGGTGGAAACAGGTAAGTAAAGTAAACCAATTGCATAGAGATAAGCGTAAGCAGATAGTATAAGTCCAGTGCACATGTAAACTGATACAAGGGTTGTGAAGGAAGGGGACTGGTTGACATTTGTATCTGTTGATTTTGGTTGTCTTAGTTGTGAAAAGAAGTTGAAGAGAATCAAAACAGGGAAGCCAATGAGTGGGAGGAGTGTTACCACGTAGGTGCTCTCTCCACCATTTTCATAGTACAATCTACCAAGAATTGTAGCAAGTGGTTGGCAGAAGAGGACAAAGAACACATAGATGGAGAGACGAATCCACCTCTTATAGTTCTTGGTTTGAGATTCTGATGATGAGGAGGATTCAGTTGCCTCAACATCTATCAGGTTTGCTTCTAAGTTCTGGTCACCTGAAAAGTTAACACTTATGATTATTAGATTTCTTGAAAAGAGTCAAACGAAGTACACTATCATGCATCTTTCTTACCATTGGCATAGAGTTCTTGAGATCTGTCCATGAGAAATGAGAAGGTGAGAAGAAAAGTTCAGAAGAAATTTTTTTGTTGATTGTTATTTGTTTGAGAGCTCTCTTTATACACAACTTGTAGATAAATACCCCACACAAGTTGAATTATAAAACATGAGAAACTTTTAGTGTTTATGCTAGTGACAGGCGACAGCTGCACAGAAAACCATAAACTAGTATGCTCTTGTTGACTTTTGACTTTTGAATTTTCTGCTTCCACTTGACTTGGAAACTTATGGCGGCTCTGTGAAAACATTTTTTGTCAGTATCTAATCTATTGATGAAGTCAAGAACGATACAAGAAGATAAGTTCGTTCTGTAAATTTTTTTAACATTTAAGAAGTCTTGTTGCACTGGAACTGGAAGAACATAGTTACTGTACACGCCGCTACATTATCTACTGTTTCTGCTCTGCTTTCCATATAAATTTACACTATATGGAAAGACATGTCTCTTCATACCACGAACATGCCTTTGCTATCGAATTATCTAACAAAAGTCTCCAGCTTTATATGACCCATATGAGGAAAACGTGTCCCAAAAGTCCTAACAAAGCGTAAAAGTAATTAAACTACAACAAAAGGTTCATGATATGATGAAAATTAGTCACATGGAGGTGGGCTTTGAGTCCCAATGTATTTAGCTCTAACGTATCTACAAGAAGAAGAGACAGCTTCACTTCCTCCGTTGCTACTCTGTTGTTTCCCACTTCCTCCACCAGAAGAAGCTAGATAAAGATGAACATTCTCTAAGTACACTTTCTTACATGGCATTCCTTCGCTACAATGCAGCTGCACAGCGACCCTTGTCGATGATGTTCCTCTTATGTTCTTAAAGTATATCTCACTCAGCTTCACCCTCGACGGTACCTACAACAACAAAAATGAATTAGAACATTGCTCTCAGAGCCATAACTGATATTTAGTTTCAAAGCTAACACGTTTGGTTCTTATGTTCTTGAAGTTATATTCACTTAAATTTACGCTAAAGGGTACCTGAAAAATGTAATATTTATCACACATTCTAGCTGATAATGTGACCTAAAATTAATATCACCATTTAATAAATTTTATGAAGTAGAGAAAGTAGCTAGAGACTTGAGTGTTAAGTAATACTCACATTCGAAGTGCAAGCAGAGAAAGGACAATAAGACTGATCAATGATGATTGGATTAGTCACATTGTTCATAATAATGTTCTGAAAAGTCATGTTTGTAGCTGCACTTAGACCAGGAGAATCAGCCCAAGTTTTGATCCTTATCCCATTCGTCGTACCACTCATCTTGCAATCCCTGACCACAAGTCCCTTCACGTCTTTCTCATTTGGATATCTCCCTAAACTCCCAACGCTTTAAACGCAAGAAAAAAAAAAAATCCATTTCAGCAACAAAGGTTAACAAAAAGGAAGGTTATGTTACATTTATGAGTTACCTGATACCATGTCCTGGTCCACATTTGATACTTGTGATTGTGATCTGAGAATTTCCTTGTCCTATAGACACACAATCATCTCCTGTTGCTATATGCGAACGCGAGAAGTAAACATTTGAGCTGCGTTCTATGTGAATTCCATCAGTATTGGGACTATCAGACGGAGCAGTGATGTTGAGTCTTGTCCCTTTGAAGTCTCTGCATTGTACTAATGCTATGTGAAAGAACTTGCTGTCCACTGAGCTTATCCTTCTTATTATTGTTCTGTTCATCCCCACAAACTTCAAGCTCTGAAAAATCAACATTGAAAATTTTATTTTCTTATAAGACAAGTTTATGATCTCAAACGGTTTATCGAGTGTTCTCACTGTTGGGAGGAGCTTGCAGTGAGAATCAGTAGTACAATTATTAAACGGCCAAGCTAGGGCTCCTTGACCGTCAAATGTTCCACCTCCGGTAAGAGTTAAACCGTTGATCCAACCAAACTCAATCCAACCACCGCCTGATCTGTACTTTGACAGATCAGTTGATGCTTTGAGATGACCCTAATTTAGTTTACGTGGGTAGCAAGAAAACGTTAACAACAAGAGAGATTCAGAGAGATAAAGATTGAGAGATGAATTCACCTTTACTCGGACAGTTAGATGTGATACGTTAGTGCAAGGACCAGAGAATCTGATAGGACCAACATAAAACTCTCCTCTTGGAATTATAAGATCTACAGAGCTTGAAGATGATTTACACGCCATGTCCCATGCTGCTTCGAAAGCCTTTCAAAACATCTCAACTGGATAAGCTGATTTCTATTAATATAAAACTGATTATTATATTAAAATGATAACCTTAGTGTGATCTCTGTGTTCATTAGCTCGAGCACCAAAGCTACGGACATCAACAAGAAGAACAGAGCCTTTGTCTCTGTTTCGAACTCTGTTTGCTGCGGAAGTGATGTTTTTATTATCTCCACGAATAACAAAACTGTGAGAAGATAACGCCAAGAAGAAGAGAACTCTGAGGTAATGAAAATTTGTAAACTCCATCTCCACTATGCTCATGAAGGTGAAGAAACTGCTTTTGCAGCTGTAGTTAAAAACGATATGTAAAAAAGTGAAAGAAACCGCTGTGAACTCCTTCCCACTACTGAGAATTTACCGCGTGTGACCAGAGAAGATAAATGGGCTTAATTTGGGGTTTTATATTTTAGGCCCATTATACTTTGCATGTCCGTGATATATAGACTTTTTTGGGCTATAGTTTTCTTGGCGTAGCTATGAGTTCATATTTGGGCTTATTTATCAAATAGCTGGAAAAAAATGAAAATTAGTTTTTTATGAGTTCATACCAAAAAATGAAGTATGAATTTGGCTATTTAACTAATTATGGGTTTTGTATGGCTATAGGGTCTAATTTCCCTTCATATTTTTGGTAATATCTGACTTTACTTACATTTTGATCGGTAATATATGGCTTTAAAAAATCTTCAGAGGTTTTAAAGCTAAACAAAAAAATAGCGGCGCAGACAAATATTTTGTATATGTTTTTTTTCTTTATATTAAATTTGATCATGCATTTTCAAACCATAATATATCAAAATCCAACTCTTGTAAATCACATGCGATAAGTATTAGTGTCTATCATGTTGACATCCTGTATTAGAACTTAGAAGTTTAAAGTGACGAAAGTGATTTATAAGAGATTCAAACCAATTCATTTACTATTAATAAACTTTAATTGAAATCATGATAAGCCTAAATTTAACATATTAATGCAAGTCAATGTTTGGTTAATCTTGAGAAATTATTAATTAATATATAAAAACTAGAGTAAATCTGTTTACTGTAAATTGATTTTTTTTTGTCATTAACATAAACAAATTCATACTAACTTTACAAACCAAATCGATAATTTTGTATGTGAACGACAAAGAATGTTGTTTTCTGAACCGTAATTTGATCTTTCCTGTACCGTAAATTGATCTTAAATTGGAAATCTATTATAATTTCTAACAAATGTATGACGAAATTTCAGGCTGCGTGCGTCATGAGTATTGACAGTCCTTTCCATTCAATCTGGTGTATCACGTGACTCACGTCAATTTGCTGATTAAGTATAATACGCTAAGGTCATAATGATGTGGTGATCTTTTAACCGAATGATACAAAGTCATTCCGAGTAGTATCTAATCACGGTAGGTTTGGTCCTTGATTCATTCATATGATACGAAACTTAAAATATATGATGTGCCTAAAACTTGGATTATATCTATCAGTTAAATAAGAAGAGACGTATCAAAGATGTATAACAACGATAATATATACATTTACTAGACACCAATTATTGATTAAGAAGAGAGGTAAGTTATTTGATCAAAAACAAAAAAAAAAAGAAAATTACCAAATATGACTCAAAACTTGATTTGAAATGCAAAAGTAAACCCAAACTTGAATCAAATGCAAAAAGTAATTTAAAAGACTGTTGAAATTACAACCAACTCCTTGTGAACAAACAAAAAAAAAAGTCTTTTTTTTTACGTTTCTAGCCCTCGCAAGTCATCTGCCCAGACGAGTTTAAACTAAGTCGTCTGCCCAGACGACTTTAAACTAAGTCGTTTGGGACAGTTTTTCTTAAAAATAATTTAAAAATTGTGTAATAAATATCTTGATAAATGAAAAATTGGGATTCTGTAATTAACATATGTCTTAAGCGATATAAATTAAGATATAAAAAAGTCAGTTGTTTTCAGCATAGATGAGTGAAAGTAGTGAGTGATGATATTCTTTAGTTTAGGTTTCACCAACATATGTTGTAGTATNAATTAAGATATAAAAAAGTCAGTTGTTTTCAGCATAGATGAGTGAAAGTAGTGAGTGATGATATTCTTTAGTTTAGGTTTCACCAACATATGTTGTAGTATTGTATGTGTTTCTTAGGGTTAGAAATTCGAAAGCATAAATGTTTTTTTGAAAAATTTAAAATTTACCTAAGTGTGTTTATTTCTGTGTATAGTAAACAATATTTAAGTATAATTTGATTTTATAACATGGTTAGTAGTTATTTAGTCAATTTAGTTTAGGGTTTAGGGTCTGGACGACTTATAATTAAGTCGTCTGGTAAATATATTTAATAAGGTAGACGACTTAGTCGGATGTATAGTATCAACAGACGACTTAATAATAAGTCGTCCAAACCGGATTTTACCAAATTACTTTTAAACCTAACCGGATTTTTGACCGGACATACATAAGAAGATTTTTTTTTTTTACGCACTTTTCGCGAAATTCAGAAAACCCTAACACCGTTTCTCTCAAAGGTGATTTCGAGGCGATTTCGATCTGATACAAGAGCAAGGTAAATCGAAGGCTTCTCTTGCAGATTTATGGGTTTTTATTAGAATGAATGTTGTTTTCCTTAACTTTTACCGTTTGGTTTTGTGTTTTCAATGATTTGGGGTAATTTTGGTTTTAAATTAAGGTTTCAAAAATTGGGGATTTCAATCGGTTTGTTGTTTAGTTAGGTTGGATGTTGTTTTCCTCTCATTTTACGGTCATTTTAGGGTCGTCCACCTGGAAGTTCTACTGGAAATCTTGGTAGACTTATAATTAAGTCGTCTGGAAAGTCTTCCAGGTGGAAGACTTTCCAGACGACTTAATTATAAGTCTACCAGGTGGACGACCCAGACGACTTTAGAATTAAAATGTTTCCAGTTCGTTTCTTGTTTGCAGATGGCGAATCAGCATGAACCTCACTTCTTGAAGCCTCTGCTTCCTGGTTTCTACAGTGGTGTGGTATACACACGCTCTCTATTTCTCCTCTGTTTATTTCCTTTGCTTATCTTCTTCTTTGTTGACTTGTAGACAATACCACTTGCCTTCTACGCAAAACACATAGAAGGCACGCCAAACCAAGGAAAATGGACACTACGATCGGACGCTTCACACCAAACTTGAGAAGTTATACAAGAAGGAAGAAGACTCACCGATGGTTGGGAAGCCTTCGCCCAAGCACACTCCCTTTGCATCGGTGACATTCTCGTGTTCAAAAAGGAAGGAGACATGGTATTTCATGTGACTCCTTTGGGTCCTAGTTTTACTGAGATTCAGTATACACCTCCTCAAGGGGATGATGCTGCGGATGGTGCCTCAACTTCCTCGTATCTCTTCCTAAATGATGGATGTTTGTCTTGCTATCGTCTTATTGTAATCTGCTTCTAATGGACTTGTAATGGATGACTTATATGTTGTTGTTCCCTTGTTTCAAATTGTTTTTAAACCTATGACTTGTAATGGATGATCAACTTTTATAACTACAACTCCTTTTGTCCTCTATGTACAAACCATGGTAACACCAATTTTAATTATTAGTCGTCTAAGAAGTCTAACACAAATTCGAACAAAAATTCTTAAAACATACTCAAAAAGCCTGGACGACTTTGTAGACGACTAATATTTTAAGTCGTCTAGAAAGTCATCCAGCCAGAATATTTGTCAGACGACTTAATTATTAGTCGTCTAACCTCGTAAGTATTCTATTCAGACGACTTTAAACTAAGTCGTCCAGACGACTTAGTTCAAAGTTGTCTGGTATAGTTATTCTTAAACATAATTTAAAAAATTTGTAAAAAATATTTAGATAAGTGAAAAATTGAAATCATGTAATTAACACCAGTTTTAAGAGATATAAATTAAGATAGAACAAAATTTAATTATTTTTAACATAGATGAGTGAAAGTAGTGAGTGATGATATTCTTTGGTTTTGAGTTTGCTAATATATGTTGTAGTATTGTATGTGTTTCTTAGGGTCAGATTTTCGAAAGCATAAATGTTTTTTTGAAAAATTAAAAATTTACCAAAGTGTGTTTATTTCTATATATAGTAGACTCTATTTAAGTATAATTTGATTTTATAACGTGGTTAGTTAGTTAATTTAGTTTAGGTTTTAGGGTTTAGGGTCTGGACGACTTATATCTAAGTCGTCTGGTAAATATATTTCTGGCAGACGACTTAGTCGGATGTATAGTATCAATAGACGACTTAATTATAAGTCTCCAAACCGGATTTTACCGAATTACTTTTAAACCTAACCAGATTTTTTACCGGACATATATAAGAAGATTTTTTTTTTACGCACTTTTCGCGAAATTCAGAAAACCCTAAGTCCGTTTCTCTCCAAGGTGATTTCGAGGCGATTTCGAGGCGATTTCGATCCGATACAAGACCAAGGTAAATAGAAGGCTTCTCTTGCCGATTTAATGGGTTTTTATTAGGATGGATGTTGTTTTCCTTTACTTTTACCGTTTGGTTTTGAGTTTTCAATGATTTCGGGAAATTTTGGTTTCAAATTAGGGTTTCAAAAATTGGGGACTTCAATCGACTTGTTGTTTAGTTAGGTTGGATGTTGTGGATATTTTCATTTCAAATTAGGGTTTCAAAGATTGGGGATATTTTACGGTTACCGTCGTTCTCATCGCGCTTCTTTTTTCACGTCTATTTTTGCAGTTCTATAACCTCTATGTCGAAGGCGAGTACATCCTCTCCGAATTGTCAGGTCAGCTTTCAAATGTTCTACTGGAAGTCTTGGTAGACTTATATTAAGTCGTCTGGAAAGTCTTCCAGGTGGAAGACTTTCCAGACGACTTAATTATAAGTCTTCCAGACTTATAATTAAAATGTTATACTGGTTGGTTGTGTGTTTGAGATGGTTTTCTTTGATTTTTTTGCAGAATATTCTCGAACTCCCCCGTAGGATACATACACTAGGGAAAGAGCCTGTCGCTCAGCATAGCATTACGTATCATCCGTCTTTGAAGTTGTATACTGCTCTAAGGGATGCTCTTAATGATGAAGAATATGAAGAGCTGGAGGAGTCTAAGTTGGGAGTTTTCATCAAGTTTTAAGAGCTGGATTTTGAATGGGCTTCAAGGCTGGTTCACTACATACTCTGTTTCCAGCTCGACATAAAGAAGAAGTATGAGCTGTGGAGTCTTGCTGGTCCAAAACCTTTGAGGTTTTCACTGCTCGAGTTTGAATACCTCACTGGTCTAAACTGCGAATACATTCAGGACATTGAGAGACCAAACTGTCCTGTTACAAAGGAGTTGGTTGCTTTCTGGGAGTTGTTGGGAGTTAATGTCGAAGCTGGGCCAACTACTGATCAGATAATAGATGCATTTCAGAGATGCGAAGACTGGTCTCTAGATGATCGCAAGCGGCTCGGGTACCTTGCCATCTTGGCTGGATACATTGAAGGGAGGAAGTATTCAACCCATACACGGGCTTCTCTGGATAGGCTAGTGATGGATCTAGAACGGTTTGAGAATTATCCATGGGGGAGAGTCGCGTTTAAGGTGTTGATGGACTCTGTGAAGGGCAAAGATATAACTGGTTGTTACACCATCAATGGGTTTGTACATGCTCTCCAGGTCTGGGTGTACAGAGCTTTGCCGGAATTGGGTGCTAATTATGGTCAGCCCATACCAAACAGCTCTCCACCGATACTAGCTTACAAGGGTGGCAAAGGACGGCATTTTAAAGATACCATTGAAAGACAGGTATTTAGTTTACTCCAGAAGAAGACGACTTATGATTAAGTCGTCTGGAAAGTCTTCCAACTGGACGACTTAGCAGATGACTTAAAAATAGGTCGTCTGAAAAGTCTTCCAGCTGGATGACTTAGCAGACTACTTATTATTAAGTCCTCTGGGAAGAGTACCCAGACGACTTAATAATAAGTCGTCTGCTAAGTCATCCAGCTCGAAGACTTTTCAGACGACTTATTTTTAAGTCGTCTGGAAAGTCGTCCAACTAGACGACTTTCCAGACGACTTAATCATAAGTTTTTCTGCGCTTTCCATATTACTTAATCCGTCAAATATCTAAGTTTATATCTTTTATTTACTGCAGATTAGTGCTATGAACTTTGTTGAGAAGGGCATGGCTGAAATGTTTCCAAAATGGGACTCTGATGCGGATGATCCGGCCGCGGAGAACATAATTAAACTCATGTACATAAAGAAACCATGGAAGTGGACCATGGATTGCTGGGAAGTCACCGGTACTTGGAGAAGGCCGGTACAAAAGAAAAGGAAGAAAGCGATAGTTCTGGTGAAGAAAGAGAGTCCAAGACCTCTTAAGAAAGGTCGTACAAAGCGTATAGAGCTGGTAGATGAAGAGGAAGAGCCAGAGGAAGATGCAGAGGAAGTTGCAGAGGAAGAGGCTGAGGTCAGACCGAACGTTGGTGGATTGACCAAAGAGGATTTTGAAAGAATCGTGAAGGATTCTTTGAAAGATTCTTTGAAGGATGTACTCGATGCCTTGAGTCAAGGGTTTGGGACGTGCCTTACGGAGATCAAGTATCTGTCTGAAAGGGTGGAAGCTGTGGAGAAAATCCTTGGTGTCACCAGAAAAGAACAAAAAAAGAGTAAGGGTCAAACTGAAGGGGAATGTGAAAGTTTTAANGTCAAGGGTTTGGGACGTGCCTTACGGAGATCAAGTATCTGTCTGAAAGGGTGGAAGCTGTGGAGAAAATCCTTGGTGTCACCAGAAAAGAACAAAAAAAGAGTAAGGGTCAAACTGAAGGGGAATGTGAAAGTTTTAATGGGTCGAACGAGGGGAAGAAGAGCTTGCCGAAGAGGGGTGAAGCAACGGATTTGTCCGCTGGTGCCACTGCCTCGAAAGAGCTGAGTATAGTTCCTTGCCACGAAAACCCTCCAGAACTGAGCCTTCCATCCAAGCTTCCATCCAAGCTTCCCTCCAAGCTTCCATCCAGCCTTCCAGATCCAGACCCGAGCTTCGAAATCTTGGAAAAACACCAACCCACTACATCAGATCGAGTGAAGGAGCAAGTAATATATGAGCAAAAGAGGGAAGCCCGCTTCGAACAAATTAAACGTGCCAAGAGTGTGCGAGAAAGGACTCTTGCTGCCTCACAACAATCTCTTTATACAGCAAACAGCACGGCCAAAGTGATCATTCCGAACCCAAACCAAAAACGCCAAAGTCGAAGCAAAAAGGCCAACATCGCTTCCAAAAAGGCCAGCATTGCTTCCAAAAAGGCTCTAGTCTATAATCCGTTTGGATCAGTTAACAAGACCAAACTGAAGCAGCTCGCTGATTGGTTGAAAACTGATCCGTAAGTGATCCATAATAACTTGCTTTTTAGTCTACAAAACTGATTTCTGACTGAACATTTTGTGTTTGCAGCTGGTATGAGACACCTTTGGATGATAAACCACGTACAGCGCCAACTAAGTGGTATTACATCCTCCGAAACTCCTTATCTTGGCTGCATGACTGTGTAAGTGTATCTTTTGACTATAATTCCACATAGACGACTTACCGTTAAGTCGTCTTCTAAGTATTCTACGTAGACGACTTATCAGACGACTTACCGTTAAGTCGTCTGGTAAGTCTTCTTTGTAGACGACTTACCATTAAGTCGTCTGATAAGTCGTTCACAAAGAATACTTACAAGACGATTTAATGGTAAGTCGTCTACGTAGAATACTTACAAGACGACTTACCATTAAGTCGTCTGTTAAGTCGTCTGATATCTTCTGAATTGTTTTATTCTAAATGCAGCACGTTGATGCTTGGATTTATGTGCTGAGGAAGAGGTACGCTGAACATCCACAAGCGTTTAGGAGCGAGAGGATTTGCTTCCTTGATCATCTCTTTGCTCAGCAATGGGGTGCCAGCTACAACGTCTTTAGGGAATCGGAGCCTGCTCCCAATGGTTTGGGAAGAAGACTCCCTGGTGGAGCGTTTAACTATTATGACGGCACTGTACCATCATTTTGCAAGTCATTGAAGTTGTGGGGGGTGGATATTGATGATATCTATGCGCCAGTGAACTAAAAGGACGAGCATTGGGTTGCTATGTGGATATCGATCCCTAAGAGACACATAGTCGTATGGGACAGCATCGTAACTTGTATCTCTGACGCAAACCTCGAACTGCTAATGGAGCCTTTTCTGCACATGGTTCCTTATCTGCTTGTTGAGTGCTCTAGCGCTGATGAGCTGCATGGCCAATACTCTCTGGAGACATTCACATTTGAACGTGCAAGCAATGTGCCTCAGGCCCGAGGTGGTGATTGTGGCGTCTACGCTCTAAAATACATTGAATGTCATGCTCTTGGGTTGTCATTTAATCCAAAAGATTTTGCTAAGAACGACGCGCACGTGAAGAATATTAGGGATAAGATGGCTGTGGATATATATAATGAGCTCACTCTCCCGCATTTATATGAAAACAAGGATAATTTTGACGAGATCGGTACTTATGAAGGCTGATGTTTGTATTGTATGTTTGTATTCGAACTTGATTAGGCTGATGTTTAGGATGCTTGTTGTATGTTGCGTTGTTGTACATTAAACTTTCAATTAATTCTTAATATTAAGTCGTCTTATAATCTTTTGGTTGTGCAATTTGACAAAACACTAGAAGACTTAAATTTAAGTCGTCCAGAGGACTAGGTAACCATGGACGACTTAACAACACTAGACAACTTAATTATAGGTCGTCTGAACGACTAAACAACACTAGAAGACTTAAATTTAAGTCGTCCAGAGGACTAGGTAACCATGGACGACTTAACAACACGAGACGACTTAATTATAGGTCGTCTGAACGACTAAACAACACTAGACGACTTAACTTTAAGTCGTCCAGAGGACTAGGTAACCATGGACGACTTAACAACACTAGACGACTTAATTATAGGTCGTCTGAACGACTAAACAACACTAGACAACTTAATTATATGTCGTCTGGTCGACTAATCAACACTAGACGACTTAATTATAGGTCGTCTGAACGACTAATCAACCGGTTTCTTACATTGTGGTTTTGTATGGCCAGTTTCCTTGCAGTTTGAGCATCTATAAACCCTGTGTTGCTTCCGGGGTTTGCGTCATTTCATCCTAGATAGCTCCAACCAAGATTGCCATCTTGATTTCTTCTGTCTCCCCGGACCACGCTTTACCTCTGGAGGGAAGCATGTGCGTTCTTCAACTTGTTGTCCAGCACAAGGAAATATATTCTCTGAGTATCCTCCAAATAAATACTCCTTTGAGTACACTGGATGTACAAGTGTGGATATATGCAAACCAGCAAATGTACCAGCAGCTATAGCATGAGAACAAAGTATTTGCTCCACTTGGTAGACACCACAATCACACTTTCCATGTTCCAAATCAACCACACAGTCCATTTTGCCACCTTTCACAAAGAATCGCCATCCATCAATTGGTTGGGCCCTCATCGTATCTGCTATCTCCTCTCGAAGAGCAAGCAAGTATTCAACACCCCAACTATGTTGAGTTGGGAGACTCAAAGCATTTTCTCTCCTTTTCCAATACCACTTTCCTAGCTTCTCCCTTATGAACTCCAGCAGAAACTTAATTGGAAATCCTCTAGATCGCTTCAGTGCAGAATTAATAGATTCAGCGATGTTGCTTGTTTTTATGTTGTACCTGTACCCCTGACAATAAACCCTTGTCCATAGGCTGACGTCGGCATTCACCAAATACGTTGCAAGGTTCTGGTTTGCACTATTTATCTCAGCCATGTACCGGTTAAAATCTGAAACCGTATGAGCATAAGCAGCACCTTTCACCAAGTACAAGAGATGTTTCCCTTTATACTTTTTGACAATGTTATCTTGAAGGTGATAATAACATATTCCTCTCACTGCCCAAGGAAACACCTTATCACACGCACTTTTAATGGCCGTATGCCGGTCNCAACCAACATAGTACCCTCATACTTCCCACTTAGGTGAGTCCCATCCACCACAATGACCCTTCGCTGATACTTAAAACCTTTGATAGAAGCTCCAAAAGACAGAAATAGATACTTAAATCTATTCATAGAATCAAGTTCTATAGCCGTGACTGAATCGGGATTTGCTAAGGAGATTTGCTCGAGATATGATGGCAGATGTGAATACCCATCTTCTGTTGTTCCTCTCACCAATGTTTGTGCATATAACAGTGCCCTGTATGAAGTGGTGTAATCAAGCTCCATGCCAAACATGTTCTTCACTGCATCTTTGATATGCTGCGGAGTCAACCCATCAATGATTCCAACACGATCAATGAAAAGCCTACCGACATACTTCGGAGTACAGTGTCTCCGCTGAGCGATTCGGTCTCCCACTGAGCATGTATGTGTTTCCACATATTTTGTTACCAAAACGTGTTTGTACCATGTTTCACACTCGCTCTTATCTTCCATCCACAACCAGCAACCCGACATGTTGACACAAGGAGAGTTTTCGTTGACTTGTATATTCTGAAGGAGAACTTACGCCTCACTGCTGTCAACCGCAGCTCTGAAAGCAGTGCATCCTTGCTAACAAAACTCTTGTTGACATATATACCGTTACCATTCGATCGTCCTCCTTCAATAGCATATGTATCTTTGAAATCTTCAAAAACCACATCANAGTTTTCGTTGACTTGTATATTCTGAAGGAGAACTTACGCCTCACTGCTGTCAACCGCAGCTCTGAAAGCAGTGCATCCTTGCTAACAAAACTCTTGTTGACATATATACCGTTACCATTCGATCGTCCTCCTTCAATAGCATATGTATCTTTGAAATCTTCAAAAACCACATCACCATCTTCTTCCTCATCCTCATCTATAACCTTTCCATAAACACTATAATCCTCACCATTCTCGTCCGCTTCAGCAACATTAGAGCAAACAGAGATTTCAGCATCCTCCTCCTTATCATCCTCCTCCCCATCATCCTCCTCCTTATCATCCTCCTCCCCACCATGATTTTCATCTCCAACCAACTCATTATCACCTTCATCTTCAAAACATTCATCAGCTTATTCCCTTTTCTCTGAAACCGTTCCCACCTTGCTACGGCTTGATACACAAAGACATACTCTATGAGTTTTGAGTATCTCGAGCAAGTTATGAACTTGTCTATCACTTGTAACATGAATGGGAGGGGTGTCTGGAGCCATCATCATTTCTGCTGGTAATGAGTATCTAATCTCCCCAGTGATTGTGCTCATGTCCAGGTTATAATCTTCTTGTGCCATTGCAACAACTTCGGCATGTGTTGAATCTTCATTCAATAAAAACAATCTTGCTCCTTTGAGATCATCAACCACAAAATCCCAACGGCAATCTTTCAACAACCATTCTCCATACGCTGCATGTAACTGGCGAATCCTCTGCAAAAATTCAAAATAAAACACATTAGTAAACATAGAGAATTTCATGAAAGTTTACTAAACATCGTCTGGACGACATACCAGTAAGTCGTCCGGACGACTTACCCGTAAGTCGTTCGGACGACTTACTTCTAAGTCGCCCATTGAGGTCATTTTTGCAATTGAAATTTAAATGGGACGACTTACTTCTAAGTCGCCCATCTTTGTTTGTTTAAAAAAAAAGCCAGACGACTTATAATTAAGTCGTCTAGGTAAAACGGGCTACTTTTGCATTTGACCGAATTGTGTCAGATATTTGACTTTTTCTGGACGACTTAAAATTAAGTCGTCTATGGGAAAGTTAAAATATCAATATTTTATTTTATCCAGACGACTTACGGATAAGTCGTCTCAGGTTAGTTTTGCAATTCAAAAATAAAACTTAAATTTTTAACTTCTCCAGACGACTTAATTAGAAGTCGTCTGATCAGACGACTTATATTAAAGTCGTCCAGGATAAGCAAGGTTTGACCAGAAAACTCGAAAAATATTCTGGACGACTTTGATTATCCTGGAGGACTTTAACCTAAGTCGTCTGAGCGGTCGACTTTTAATTAAGTCGTCTGGAGAAGTTAAAAGTTTAAATTTTATTTTTGAATTGCAAAACTAACCTTAGACGACTTATCCGTAAGTCGTCTAGATTTAATAAAATATTGAAATTTTAACTTTCCCAGAGACGACTTAATTTTAACTCGTCCAGAAAAAGTCAAATATCTGACACAATTCGGTCAAATGAAAAATTAGACTGTTTTACCTAGACGACTTAATTATAAGTCGTCTGGTGTTTTTTTTTTAACAAACAAAGCTGGACGACTTAGAAGTAAGTCGTCCGTTTAACCAGAAGACTTATCCGTAAGTCTTCTACATCCAGAAGACTTACGGGTAAGTATTCTACGCGAAGAGATCTGGAAAAAAAATCAATTTCAAACCTTAAACTAGGTGAGATGACTTCCTTTGCACACAGAGTCTTCTCCAACCATCCAGAACATCGAACGAAAGTAACTCACCAACAGTTGTATGCTTAAATGGCTCTATCAACCATAAAAATTTTCCTATCAAAAGCTTGGGTTTTTTGTATGAATATGGAGACAAAGTGAAGGAGATGTTGTTTTTAGTTCATAACAATTGAGAAAGAGAGTATGAGTATCGATTTTAAGTGCATTAAAAGCTTCAAACATTGGTTGTACAAGGTTGTTGGGTTGTACAATGTTGTTGGGAGTATTCATGGCAATGGCAATGTTGTAAATACTTGAAGATGATGAGGTTGAGAGAGTAAAAAGACCATTTTCGAAAAAAAGTAAAAAAAAAAAATTAATGGCATTTTCGTAAATAAAATGAAGATATGGGGTGGATAGAACAAAAAGAAGATGAATTAAAAGAAGAACTTTTGTGTTTGACTATGAGTTTTGAGTCAATTTTGCAAAAACCCAAAAAAAAAAAAAGAGAGGTAAGTTAATCCATATATACCTTTTGTATACACTATTTTTATGTTAGTCAAAAGGAGGTGGAAAAAACATATAAGCAGGCCAACGCCTTTTTACTTTTAACAAGGCCAACACTATTTCCTTGGAAAAATCGCATAAAATTTTTTAAAACAGTATTTACTAACAATTTAAATTTTGAAATCATTTCAGTAACATATTAGACATTCAAATTGGTTTTTATATCATAAAGAATCTTCAACATGATTTATTTGTTCATCAAATCGAAAATTTGACATATTGATATGTAAATAAAGTGACATGTTAGTTTCTTCTTTTAAAATAATAAAATTTTTATTAATAAAAATAAAAAAGAAGTAAAGTAGAAAACCATAAATGAAAATTACAAAAGTACAGAAACGTTTTAATAGATTTTTATTTTCAAAAACAAATCTTAAAATTAAAATGTTTTCCATTTTTAGAAAAACCACATAAAAGATCTAAATTCTTTTTTAAAAAAAAACAAATTTTGAACATATCACCATTAAAAATAAAGTCAATTAATAAGATAAAATAGGAAATACAAATAAAAACTACAAAAACAAAATAATATTAAAATATATTTTTTATAAAAAAAAATAAAACTTAAAAGTTTTCCATTTTTTTCAAATGCAATTGTTGTAATAAGAATTATTATGTTTATTAAAATCATATAAGACCACTAAATAAATTACAAAAAAAGTTGAAATATTACCATTAGCAATAACATTTTTCGTCATAGATATTACGATTTTCTGCTTGTGTATGTTACTCTTAAACGTAATATGACGAAAATGGTTACTGCTAATATAATATTTCAGAAAAAAAATTGAAAATTTTAGAGTTTTAATATGATTTTTTTTAAAAACTAAATTTTTTTACTATTTACGATAATTGCATTTTTGAATCAAAATATAGAAAACTTTGGATTTTTTTAACAAATAGCTTTTTAAATCTTTCTGTAATTTTGTAATTTTTATTTATGTTTCCTATTTTTTCTTATAATTTATTTTATTTCTAATAGTGATATGTTCGAATTTTTTTTTTTGACAAATATTTAGAGCTTTAATATAATTTTTAACAAAATTTATTTTTTCTAGGAAATTTTCACTTTTTTTAAATGAAAAAAATAATTTAAAATTCTTTTTGAAAAAGCGAATTTAAAAAATTGATAAATTTTTCCAATTTTTAATCATATTTCAGTTTTTATTAACTGAATTTATTAATTAAAGAAAAAAATTGACACATCAACTTATATAATGGTCAACTTGTCATATTTTTGACTTGATGAATAACTAAACAAGGTTGAAATTTTTTTATGATATAAAATTCATTTGAAGGTTTAATATGTTAGTGAAATCATTTCAAGTTTTAAAATATTAAAGAATGTCTATTCAAAAGTTTTTATACGGTTTTTCTTCTTATATTGATAAGAGATGTGATTTGATACGTACATAGCGGTGCGAACACTAATAACATGCATAAGGGATTTTCAAAAAGAATATGCCCTCATTTACTAAAAAATGTTTTAGCAGTATCATTGTCAGAAATGTTTTTTTATAATTTCAACTAATTAATTGACTGTGATTTTAAAATTAATATGTTTAAAGTTTTTTCAATAGATAAAATATCTAAATTACTTATTAATCTTTTTTTTGGTTAAATCACTTATTAATCTTTTTTACCACACAATCGAACTGAAATAATATTTTTATATTTTTAGCTTTGAAAATTTCCTCTCAGTAATTGGCAGAATATATAAAATTTATTCAAATAAATATTATTTTAACTGGAAAGGAGAAGACTATAAATAATAATATTAAGAGTAATATTTCCTTAATTATGATATTCTTAAGAGAAAGCGAGATGAATTTTTTTTTTTTGCAATAGGATATATTTAGTTTCTGAAGTTGATTGTGAGTGGAAGAACACCATAGACAATAATGGTAAGTTCTTTTAGTGCCCTAATTCTTTTGTCAGATTAAGAAAAACTTTTTTTAGCTTTTAAGGAACTTCGAACGTTAATTAGTAAACTGATAATGGACTACTAAGTTTATTTCTATTGTGGCCAATTAGTATTTTATTTTTGAAAATTTCAAATTCTATATAAATATATTTCATTATTTAACATTAGTAATTAGTTGAATACATATTCTTAATTCTTTATTAGGTGACTCCTCCTTTCTTATTCTCATGCACATATATAAAAATTTATAAAATAAATAAATTATTACTAATTAATAAGTTGTTTCTAGTTGTTGATAAACTCTTTTTAAAAATTATATGTATGAAAAGCAAATAAAATGTTGTGTTAAATTAAAAAGCAGTTTTTTTGATTTTTACCACAAATATGATACAATTTTCATATTTACCTTTAAAGGACATTTTCATAAATATCCAAAATTTATGATGGAAAAAAATAATGGACTACTAAGCTTATTTCTACTGTGGCCAATATTTTATTTTTGATAATTTAAAGTTCTATATAAATATATTTCATTGTTTTAAATTAGTAAGTAGTTGAATACATATTTTTAATTCTTTATTAGGTGACTCTCCCCTTCTTATTCTCATGCACTGATATAAATATTTATAAAATAAATAAGTTATTACTAATTAATAAGTTGTTTCCAGTTGTTGATAAACTCTTTTCACATTATATGTATGAAAAGCAAATAAAATGTTGTGTTAAATTAAAAAGCAGTATTTTTAATTTTTTACCACTAATATGATACCATTTTCACATTTACCTTTAAAGGACATTTTCATAAATATCCAAAAGTCATGATGGAAAAAAATAATGGACTACTAAGCTTATTTCTACTGTGGCCAATATTTTATTTTTGATAATTTAAAATTCTATATAAATATATTTCATTATTTAAAATGAGTAATTATTTGAATACATATTTTTAATTCTTTATTAGGTGACTCTCCCCTTCTTATTCTCATGCACAAATATAAATATTTATCAAATAAATAAGTTATTACTAATTAATAAGTTGTTTCTAGTTGTTGAAAAACTCTTTTTTTTAACATATATGTATGAAAAGTAAATAAAATGTTGTGTTAGATTAAAAAGCAGTATTTATAATTTTTACCACAAATATGATATCATTTTCACATTTACCTTTAAAGAACATTTTCATAAATATCCAAAAGTTATGATGGAAAAAAATGAGAAATCAGACTTAGAGCAAGCCTTTGATAATACTATTTATAACGGGTGAAGTATTCCTCCCATGGTGGATTGGTTGTTATTTATTGCATGTTAGACAATTTTACATGCCAATTGTTAGAAAGATATCATACGCCTAAAATGGTTTTGATGACTTTATAATGTTTGTATTCTGTCCATCTAATAGATATGTTTGGAACATGTTGTTTAATTCTTCCTACGTATTGGAAAAACATATTAAATTGTTTATTTTAGATCAAAAGTTTGTTACTAATTTATTTGTAAATTGAAATGTCCCTATTAGTTTTGAAGGGGCTTTCTAGATTTATATATATATATCTTTATGTCACTATAATTGTATAGGGACTAGGGGGTTTGGCAATTACTTGATTCTCCCGGAAGATCTTTACATATATAGTTTGCTTCTCTTTTCAAAATTATGGCTTCCTTTTTGTTTTTGTTAGGTATACATGATGATGACCCCGGAAAACGAATAAATATATCATTGTCACGAGATTTTGGATCAAAAAATCAAATATATAACTCATAATACTAAATAAATGTGCCAGCTAATGCAGATACATATCAAATGGATTTTCAATATGATTAGACTTGATGTATATTCCCTATGTTTGAATATGATATATATTTTATATTTTCACATATATTAAAAATATAAATTAATGCATCATTTTTTGTGATTATTTTTTTTAATAATTTTAAACCAATAATTTTTTTTTTGAAATTTGCAATTAACCATTGTTAGTTACTAAATTATGCTTTGAAAATATAAAAAAAGTATAATTTTTTGAAATAATGGTTTTTCTAAAACATGTACTTCAATCAAGATTTCTACAAAATTGGTCAAAATGTAGAATATTTTGTTTACCTTTGGAAGGATTATATATTATGCCTCCATGATAGAATGTTCAAAAGTTATATAAGAAAACTCCAATTTAATTTGTTTAACACAATTAAAAAAATTCAAATTTGAAAGTGGTATATCTCAAAATTAGAAACGTCTTCCAAAAGACTACTGTATTTGAATTGATTTGAATAATTAAACATTATGGACATACTAAGGATTGGACATATCAGTTGAATTTCAAAATCGAAATAAATTTGCAAATAGAAAAACGAAGTTACATCAGAGGGAGCTTCAGAAGCCACATGATATGATGCTCTCCTGAATCTTACAGTTGATATATATATGAATTTAACATAAATGCGCTCAAAATAGTTTAGCCTATATATACGGCTGATCCGGTGATTGGCTCTAAACAAAAAGATGATATTTTCAGAATTTTGGAAAAAAAAAATTTGTATGTAGAATCCATTACTTCTCTCTGAGCGTTGTTGAATAGCATCTCTTCATTTCTACAATAAACTATGTATTTCCATATTGCTACCATCCGATTAAAAGTAAATACACTTTATCAACAATCAGAGTAGATCGTGATTAATAAGTTTGATCAACATAATTGACTAGTAGTCTAATACACTGTACTGTTAGTTACTTGTTAATTGAAAATTATCTAGCTTCCTTGAATAATATGTTGGCTATACATTCATAGCAAACACATTCAACATTTTCTAACGAGTACTTTTTTGCCAGCACTTTTTTTTTTGTTAAAGACTTTTTATCAGCATGAAAAATGATATTATAATTTGGGAAAATTGCCAAATATGACTCAAAACTTGATTTGAAATGCAAAAGTAAACCCAAACTTGAATAAAATACAAAAGTAACTTAAAATGCTATTGAAATTACAACCAACCCCTTGTGAACAAACAAAAAAATGGTATTTTTTTTACGTTTCTAGCTCTCGTAAGTCGTCTGTCCAGACGACTTAACTTAAAGTCGTCCAGGCGACTTAACTTAAAGTCGTCCAGACGACTTAACTTAAAGTCGTCTGAGACAGTTTTTCTTAAAAATAATTTAAAAATTCTGTAATAAATATCTTGATAAATGAAAAATTGAGATTATGTAATTAACATATGTCTTAAGAGATATAAATTAAGATATAACAAAATTCAGTTGTTTTCAGCATAGATGAGTGAAAGTAGTGAGTCATGATATTCTTTAGTTTAGGTTTCACCAATATATGTTGTAGTATTGTATGTGTTTCTTAGGGTTAGATTTTCGAAAGCATAAATATTTTTTTGAAAAATTAAAAATTTACCTAAGTGTGTTTATTCTGTGTATAGTAAACACTATTTAAGTATAATTTGATTTTATAACGTGGTTAATTAGTTAATTTAGTCAATTTAGTTTAGGGTTTAGGGTCTGGACAACTGAAATATCAGTCGTCTGGTAAATAATTTTACACAGACGACTTACAAGTAAGTCGTACTAATATTCCCGCCTAAAATTTTTAAAAATTTTATTTTTCCGCTTGAATAATTTAAACCAGACAACTTACTTGTAAGTCTTCTGGACGACTTACTTATAAGTCTTCTGGACGACTTAGTTATAAGTCTTCTGGACGACTTATTTCTAAGTCTTCTGGACGACTTACTTGTAAGTCTTCTGAACGACTTACTTGTAAGTCTTCTGGACGACTTACTTGTAAGTCTTCTGGACGACTTACTTGCAAGTCTTCTGGACGACTTACTTGTAAGTCTTCTGGACGACTTACTTCTAAGTCTTCTGGACGACTTACTTGTAAGTCTTCTCAAAAGTCTTCTATTTTAGTTTCCCTCTAAAAATATTTTAGTTTCCCGCTAAAATTATTAAAGTCTCCTGGACAACTTACATTTCAGTCATCTGAAACAAAAATATTTAGCCTAATTTTTTTTTGTTTCCCTATATAAAGAAAAATTTACACATTCTCTCTCCTCCTCTCAAATGTCTGCAACAAAAAATGTAATGTTCATCTTTCTAGAACTCTCCAATCTCTCCATAATCTCTTTGAACTTATAAACACCAAACTTTTTATCAATTTATTGTTTTTGTCTCATGTATTTCTCATTAACTTATCTTGTTTTGTAGGTTTTTCATCACATGATTCTCATATTCCACTCATTTAAAGATGGATCTATTAACTTTATATGAATTTTTCAGTTATGTCTCATGTTTTTCTCACTAATCTATCTTTTTTNTCTTTGAACTTATAAACACCAAACTTTTTATCAATTTATTGTTTTTGTCTCATGTATTTCTCATTAACTTATCTTGTTTTGTAGGTTTTTCATCACATGATTCTCATATTCCACTCATTTAAAGATGGATCTATTAACTTTATATGAATTTTTCAGTTATGTCTCATGTTTTTCTCACTAATCTATCTTTTTTTTTTTTTTTGCAGGTTTTTAATCAGATGGTTCTCATCTTCATTTGGATGTATGTTATGTTTTCTAAACAAGTATATATATATCTAATCTTTCACTCATTTTCTGTGTGTTTTAAGCCATTTGAATATTTTTTGATATGCAGATTTTTCAGATCTGGGTTTGAAATGCAGGGTTTTCAGATCTGGAAGTTTTCTGGACGACTTAGTTATAAGTCTTCTGGACGACTTACGTGTAAGTCTTCTGGACGACTTACGTGTAAGTCTTCTGGACGACTTACTTGTAAGTCTTCTGGACGACTTACTTGTAAGTCTTCTGGACGACTTACTTGTAAGTCTTCTGGACGACTTACGTGTAAGTCTTCTGGACGACTTACTTGTAAGTCTTCTGGACGACTTACTTGTAAGTCTTCTGGGCGACTTACTTGTAAGTCTTCTGGGCGACTTACTTGTAAGTCTTCTGGGCGACTTACTTGTAAGTCCTCTGGGCGACTTACTTGTAAGTCTTCTGGACGACTTACGTGTAAGTCTTCTGGACGACTTACTTGTAAGTCTTCTGGACGACTTACTTGTAAGTCTTCTGGACGACTTACTTGTAAGTCTTCTGGACGACTTACTTGTAAGTCTTCTGGACGACTTACTTGTAAGTCTTCTCGAAAGACTTCTGGGACGACTTACTTGTCTGGATTTTCTGAAAGTTTTCTGACGCTGTCTTCTTTCATATCAAGTGGAGTCCAAGCTTGTCTTTGTAAAGGAATGATCTATTATAGTTTTGTAAAATCAATCCCAAGATGTAATATATGTGCTAACAATGTGTTTACACATGTACAAATCAATGAAATAATAGACTTCAGTAGCTTTTTTCATATTTTGGATCTCCCATTAATCACAATGGCCTTCTGCTCATCTTAATAAACAAGAATGTTTGTAGCCTCGTATTGATACAACATTTTAAGAAGCATTTTAACCTTTCTTCCAACAAATCATCATTGGTGTTAAAGCATATTACATGTTTTACAAGGTTGTGTTGAAAAACTTAGTCAAATTTAGTAAAATTAAGGGAGAAAAAATATTTAGAAAATATGAGATTTACATATCATGAAGTTATTTAACACTTGTAAAAATACAAGTAATTCAAAAAATATTTTTACCTCTTTATTCAACCAAGAAAATTTAGTAAAATTCACAGAAGATCAAACATTACGGGATTTGATCAAATATTTTTATCACTCTATTCAACCAAGAAAACTTAGTAAAATTCAAAGAAGATCAAACATCCAGCTATAAGACTTTCCAGATGACTTAATTATTAGTCATCTGGGAAGACTAACACAAATTCTTAATACATACTCATAAAGTCTGGACGACTTAGTAGAAGACTTATAATTNTCAACCAAGAAAACTTAGTAAAATTCAAAGAAGATCAAACATCCAGCTATAAGACTTTCCAGATGACTTAATTATTAGTCATCTGGGAAGACTAACACAAATTCTTAATACATACTCATAAAGTCTGGACGACTTAGTAGAAGACTTATAATTAAGTCTTCTGGAAAGTCATCTAGCTGGAAGAATTTCCAGATGACTTCATTATTAGTCATCTCAGAAGACTAACACAAATTCTTAATACATACTCATAAAGCCTGGACGACAAATAATTAAGTCGTCTGGAAAGTCATCCAGCTGGAAGACTTAACTGTAAGTCTTCCAGACAGGTCATTATTGCAATTGAAATTTAAATGAGACGACTTACTTCTAAGTCGTCCAGCTTTGTATGTTAAAAATAAAAATCTGGACGACTTATAAATAAGTCGTCTAGGAAAAATGGGTTAATTTTGCATTTGACCGAATTGTGTCAGATATTTGACTTTTCTTGGACGACTTACCAGTAAGTCGTCTCCGGGAAAGTTAAAATTTCAATATTTTATTAAATCTAGACGACTTACGGATAAGTCGTCTTAGGTTAGTTTTGTAATTGAAAAATAAAACTTTAATTTTAAATTTTCCCAGAAGACTTAATTTAAAGTTGTCCACTCAGACGACTTATTCTAAAGTCGTCCGAGATAAGCAAAGTTTGACCGGAAAAAGAATCTGGACGACTTTACTTATCTCAGACGACTTTAGAATAAGTCGTCTGACTGGACGACTTTAAAATAAGTCGTCTGACTGGACGACTTTAAATTAAGTCTTCTGGAAAAAAAATAAAATTAAAGTTTTTTTTTTCATTTACAAAACTAACCTAAGACGACTTATCCGTAAGTCGTCTAGATTTAATAAAATATTGAAATTTTAACTTTTCCGGAGACGACTTACTAGTAAGTCGTCCAGGAAAAGTCAAATATCTGACATAATTCGGTCAAATGCAAAATTAGCCCGTTTTTCCTAGACAACTTATTTATAAGTCGTCCAGATTTTTTTTTTTTTAACATACAAAGCTGGAAGATTTAGAAGTAAGTCGTCCAGCTGGACGACTTAGAAGTAAGTCGTCCAGCTCATCCAGAAGACTTACAAGTAAGTCTTCTACGCGAACAGATCTGGAAAAAATTTCAATTTCATACCTTAAACTAAGTGAGCTGACTTTCTTAGCACACAAAGTCTTCTCCAACCACCCAGAATATCAAATGAAAGTAACCCACCAAGAATTGTATGCTTAAATGGCTCTATCAACCATAAAAAAATTTGAATCAAAAGCTTGGGTTTTTTGTATGAATATGGAGACAAAGTGAAATAGATGTTGTTTTTAGTTCATAACAATTGAGAAAGAGAGAGTGTAAATCGATTTTTGGTGCATTAAGAGCTTCAAATTGGTTGTTCATGGTAGTTAGGGTATTGATGGCAATGTCAATCTTGTAAATACTTGAAGATGATGAGGTTGAAAGAGTAAAAAAATAATTTTCAAAAAAAAAGAAAAGAAAAAAGTGTAATGGCATTTTCGTAAATAATGTGAACAGATGGGGTGAATAAGACAAACGAAAAATCAAAAAACAAGAAAGATTAGTTTTGTGTTTGACTTTGAGTTTTGAGTCAAATTTGGAAAAATCCCTTATAATTTAGATGCTCAAACCTTCGAGCCAATCCTTCAAATTCAGATATATAATAGAAAATTTTATTACTTTGAGTTTTAGTAGAACGAATCAAATATATCTAGTAGAACTATATATTTGGATTACTATATATGCAAGTGAGAGATAAATACCAAGAAATCAAGATTTTAAATTCATTTAACATATTTGAAGGAGAATAAAAAACATGCAATTGGTCATGTTCGAGCAAATCCTTATCGAATCTAGAGTAGTATATAAATGCCACCTTTGAATCATTGAATGTATGTCATGTTTCAAAACAAGTCTTCAGCTATGAATGAATAGCTAATAGATTATACTGATTGTTCTAGCGTGGCCTTGTCTTTAAAAATTACGTAAATTCACAAGACTCAACCAGTCACATCGAATTACCATGATCTATATATATTCACACTGCTGATTATCTCATACAAATTGGACGGTTAACAAAAAAAATTATCCTGAAATAACTTTTCAAAGTTTTATAAACAAAAGATTTCGTGAATGTTTTAACCATTTACTTTCTCAGTTAACGTTGAATGAAATATATGAATATTCTGAACTAATTATTTATTTTACATTTTTATATTCCATAATGTTCCTTATATTGTTTTTTATCTTATTATTTTACATGTTTCTGAAATAATTATTGTTTCCAGTATTATGGTAGGAGCAATGCTACTGGTCCACAGTCTATGTTTCTCTCTGTGTGGATAAGATAAAAAGCAGAAACAGTCAAATCTTTCTTTGGGTCCATTCTCTCTTAGGACACAAGGAAGAACTCAATTTGTTTTTGTTTTTTATTCACTTGTTCACACCCATAGATATTTCATCCACAACTCCAATATTTGTATATATGACCCTTAATATTATCATTTTCGACTATACCTTGTTCTCTTGTGAGCTTGCTAATATTAATATAAGTCCCCCAAAAAGCATTAGAATATTATCTATCATAGCTTTAACTATGTCTTTTTCGCTTCTACATAAGATAGTACACATTACACAAATTCAATAGCATTTTTTAACAAAAACACAACAACATCATGTCATAAAATCACCCAAAACAGGAACTACAGTTCAGAAAAAATTAAAAAGAGAAATACATATATCTAATGTTGACCCATTAAACATCATCAACAATGTTTTAAGCCCATTTATGTCTCATTCTCTCATGAAAAATATGTACATGCAAACAAGAGAGACACAATAGATCTTAATCTACATATATATTGGAATTTCTCCCTCTCAGTATATTTATATAGAAGTAGTATATATAAGTGTATATATATATATGTGTAATTTATAGCTCTTGCTTGAAGAAAATGGAAGGAAACATTTCCTTCAAGAGCTCATATTCACCACCTTGGTGATACTTTTGATGAGGAGAATTAGGGTTTGCATTCACACTTCCATAACCACTCTGTCCGTATCCATAGTCCAAAGCCCCCGCCGAAGAACTGCCGCTAGTACAAGCAGCCATCCGAAACATATCATGTGTAAGGCTTCTCGGAGTCATGAAGTCGGCAGAGTACATAGCAGCCGCGGCGGAACTTCCCCGGAGATTAGTCGGAATCGGATGGTTGTGTTGACCCTCGTACGTTGTAATCACAACCGTTGGATCTTGGAACGATCTCTCTACTCGTTTCTTCACGTTGCACCTTTGCGTCGTGCATCTATAGTAACTCCTATTTTCGTTTGCATTTGCAATTATTAGTTCATAATATATTTTAACTAAAATTATAAAAATGCAAATGCAGAAAAGTAAAATTAAATTACCTTGGGTAAGGGCTGTTTTTGACAGCCTTTTGGCCGTATTTTCTCCATCTATAACCATCTTCAAGATGATCAACTTCACTTTTAGTCATAAAAGAGACTCGTGGCTCTCTTTGTTTCTTCTCATTCTTTTTTGTTTTCCCTCTGAAAGCATATATTATAAAATTACGACAACATACTATACTAGATTCGTAAATGAGGGGATCATTTGATATTTCATAAACATTTTTTACATAAAGGACTTACACTTTTTTGGAACTTTCATTTTCTTCACCTCCATCTTCAGCTACCTCTCTTTTCCTCTGGCTCTTACAGGAATCTTGGCCGGTATGATCAGCCTCGCTAGAGGAAGAAGGTGCAGAAACCCTAGTTGGAGTCTCGCCAGAAACATCTCTTTTCGATTCTTGATCGATCGAAGAGTTGAAAACCTCTGATGAAGAGGGAGAAATACCAAAAGTTTTCTGCTGTAGAGAATCGTACGCTCCTGGAGAGCTTTGGAGGCAATCAGTGAAGGAGTAGGAAGATGGATCGAAACTGTTGTTTACATAAGAAGACGGAGTTGAAGTAGGGAGATTCATCATTTCGTACAAAGAGAAGGATGAATTGTATTGGTAGTTGTAGAGATCTTTGGTTTCATTAGACATGGTGGAGAACAACGAAGAGAGAAAAAAAAAAAAAAAAAAAAACTGAGAAGAGAAGATAAAGAAGAGAGAAGAAAATCCTTTTCGGTTTAGGGATTAGTTTTTTTCGTATGGGGTCTAGATTGGTGTTTGGAATTTAATTGGGTCTTCTTCACTCTTTCTCGTGTATTTATGCATTTTGAAACTCACAAAAGGATGAGAGAGAGAAAAAGAATGATGAATAATGCTTTTGGCTTAATATGATTTGGAAAGGAGCTAATTAAGTAAACTCAAATGGGATATAATTCAATGGTACGTGTGTGAATCCATACTATTAATACATTTATCTTTCTCTATTAATTTGGTTATTAACTTTTTCTCCATAGTAATTAAATTGTGTTTCTCCTTTATGCAATTCTCGTTTCTGGTATAAAATTAATTTTAATAGTATTCTTTATTTAGTAAATTTTTAGTTGAGAAAATGACTAGAATAGACCAAAATTTTTTTTATCACAAATATGGATATTAACAATTAAAATGACCAAAATAACACTTAAATGTTTTATTAAATATATATTTATATCCTTGGGTTAACTAATTCTAGAGACTTTTTGTTTAGAGTTGAGGGTGGAGTTTTGGGGATAGATTTTCGAATTTAAAAAAATTAAGAAAACTTAAAATTTTCAAAATAAACAGTGTTATTTTGGTCATTTTAATTTTTGGGGTCTATTTTTGTGATGAAAACTTAAAAATGGGCTATTTTAGAGAATTGATCTTTTTAGTTTATCAGTTATTGATATGATTTTGAACTTTATAAACAAAGCAAGCAAATTCAGACGCTCACAAAATTAATTTAAAACTAATTATGTAAAAGATAAGAAAGTTAATCTAGCTTATATATATATATATATATATATATATTCTCGGAAAACAAGATATATATACTAAATGTGAATATTAATTAAACTTGTAATACCATTTTGTGCCTTTTGAATGACTTTATAGATTATTTGTGCAGTAAGCTCTTTATATAAAGGGAAGCTGACCCAAAAGGCCAAAAGAGTTGCAAAAGTGGCTTCTAGTGAGGATACTTAGCCTTCTGAGTTTTTAATGTAGGGAACATAATGTTTGACTTGATCAAAAAAATGTATGAACAATAATCTTAATTATTTAAAGAAAAAAATTATTGAACGTTTTGATGCAGGTCTTTACAAAATAGTTCGGGTATTCAAATTGGGTTCTTTCTTTTTTTCTTTGGGTTTGTTTGTGTGCTGCCTTTTTAATGGGGCTACTAAGTAAGATATGCAAAGTAAAAGGACGTCGAAACACGGGCTACAACGAAGCGCGTGGAAGAAGGCGACGTAGTTGAAGTAGTCTTAGTCAGCGTAGACTATGGCTTACTACCGGAAACCCGAAACAGTCAGTCACTCTTTGCTTGGTTTGTGAAGAACGAAGGAAGAGGCAGTCAAAGATTCAAACGAAAAATAAATATTTATTTGGGAGTATTAGGCAGCCACGTGTAAAATACTATCACCGGCATTTGACCGTCGCCGACACATGACTGGGCACGTGCTAGATTGTCTTCTCTTCTTCTTCCTAGTCACTAGTCAGGAGGCAATAATATACAGACCCTACATATATTGGTTATAAACTTGTAACACTCTTAAACAATAGCTATTTCATAGAATGATAGAATGCATTATAATTTAATAACTTGACTACCATATATACTGCAAACTTGTGAAATATGGTCATGCAAATTTCAAAACAAAAATAAAACGATAACAAAAATTTGGTCATGTTTGTTATGAGCAGAGTTGGTTATGGGACACTATGAGTAGAGTGATTGTTATGCTGACTGATAAATGATGTCATCATTACGCTACCACAATTTGTTTTCACATAAGAACTTTCTCTTGCCAGTTGGCAAATAAAGGAGCATTGAAATATAAGTATTAACTATATAGTATTAAAGAAAGGATGGTCAAACCAATATTAGTAAAATGCTAACGTGCATTATGTACGATAAGGCTTTTTATACATCAGAAATTTCTTTTAGGTGCAATTTTATTATTATTTGCGTAAATCGTGGGGGACGGGGGGAAACCTTATGCTAGAATATTTGCTAGTGATCGTTTTCATCAAGAAAATTGATAGAAACATGATATGAGGCAACACAAAAAAGGAGGCACATACAGCCTAACCGACATGACAAATGAGAAGGAGACATACAACAACTTTAGTGTGGTCAAAGTAAAATGCTATTTCTTCTCTTTCAAAATACGAATTTATGAAATATATTTCTGATAAATAATTCTTAAAAAAATAATTTATAAAGTTATAATTAGTTTAAAGTTACTAAAATTATTGATCACAAAGTAATTAATAATAAAATTTTAATTTGATTTCTTAATTATGTGAAAATGCTAATAATATCGGTTATTTAAAGTAAAGAGAATATTAACCTTGAAATTCACTAAAAATATGACAGATAACAGCAAAGTATATTCATTTTAATTACAAAAGATACGATATTTCATCGTCTAGTGATTTTGCTCACGATCCATTCATTTGGTATGTGAAGGTCTGAAGGGTCAATCTATTCACGTCCTACATGGTCCTTTTTTTCTTGTGTGTCACACCCAAATTAACATATATTATAATTATATGTTAATGTAATTCATGATATTGTGAATCTTGGATTACAACTAGAATGTTATGTTAAACTGATATTGATAATCTATGTACATATCATAATCTCTACATAACAACTAGAATGTTAGGATGCTCCGAAATGACGTACTTAAATATCTTAGGCCAACTTCTACGGGGACTAGCAAAACACTAAAATAGAGTTTGATTTCACATATCTTCTCTCCGACCCATAATTAACTGCATGTTAGTGCTATTCTATTTTTGCTACTGTATCCTCTTATATTTGGTGCAACAACACTGTAGCGACGACACAAGTTTTTATCATATTTTTTTTCAAAACTGCTTATCACTGTTTGTTCAGCTACATATGTTATTTCATTTGTAAGATTAGTTTACAATTGAATTAACTATGTTAATACATTATTATTGTTTTGTTAGATTTTAATTAATACAAAATACTAATTTAGATAAAACAAATATAATATTAATTTTAAAATACATAACAAAGTTTAATTCAAATATTTATGGTTGGAATATTAGAATTTTTTAGATTTAGTATATTATAATTTGAATTTTTATTTTATGTATGTTTAGTTAATTAGTGTAACAATATGTTTTAATAATAATATATTATTATAATATAAATATATGTAAAATATAATTATTATTTTAGTATTAGTTAAAATATTTTATTCATAAATAACTAATATATATCAGAACTATTAAAACTAATAATAAAATAATGAAGAATATTTCTTTCAGTGTAACATTTAATGTTGTGGTTGGAGACCAATTGCATGTTTTTTGGAGATGCCCTTAGTCATTATATAACTTAAAATCACATTAAACCGTTTCAAATGAATCACAGGACTGTGCTTAGCCTTAATTAGGTATATAATGATTTTTATCAATGAGAAAACCTATAATTCAGGCCATGTTTTCAGCACCTTTTTGGTCAAACGAGTATGATGAAAAACGTTTTCGACAGAAGCAATAATGCCAATCTAGTAATTTCTTTTTTTGCCAAAAATTTAGTTAATCTCTTAAAGTTAAAAGAATAACTCTAAATGAAACATATGGGGACATCAACTATTCTCATTTGACCAACATCAAATCGAATTATTCTTTAACTCGGAAAATAAACTTCAATTACTATCGGATTCCATAGCTTATATAATAATATCTAGCATACATAATTTTTATAGTAACGCGCAGCTGCTTCTCGTACCTATCCACAATGCATGCTAGATATATGAGCCCTAGATATATGTATATATAAATAAACATCTATATCTTAATTGAGGCAAAGAATGAACGCCGTAATTGGTGCCTAATCGTTTGCGTTGTCATATCCATAAAGCTTCATTTGAATGTAGCCCGCATTCAATTAAGTTACAGTACTTAATTAATGTGAATCTTTTGTTGGCTTGCTTATTACCTTAGGTGAGACGTGACCTCTGTATTTGTAACTTGTAAAGAGCAAAAACATTACCTATATACTAATAACACATATTTAACTGTTTCTGTCTGCAGTTGAAATGTCTAACCTATTATGGGGATATGTGCCTAACTTATAAATATTTTATAATATTTGAAGTAAAATACATAATTAACTTGTCTGTTTAAATACTTATAAAAACAAAAGAACATAGATTGAAAATTGACCAAGAAAAGAGAGCCTGAAAATGTTGACTTTACCCTTTAAAAGGAATAATTGGGGCAGGTTTGTTGTTAGGTGTGTGACAATATTTTTATTATTGCTTTGCTAGTTATGTAGAATAAAAAGGAATCTCTTGTATTTTCTGTTCTTTCACACACATCCTCTTTCTGAAAGGTTGAGTTGTTTGAGCTGACGAATTTAAAAATATTAAGGTGTTGGTTGCAAGTGGCTCGTTGGTATTTGATCACGGATCACCGGCCAGCGATCGAGCTCACACACAAACCCAAATGAAAAGAAGAAGACAATAGGAAAAAAAAAATCCAATAAGAACAGTTTGAATGGAATTATCAAGAATAGGGGAAATAATTTTCATTGCTTTATATCTTATGTATAGATGATTACATGTTATGGCTAACAGATTGTGAATACAAATAAAAAATTTATGTTTACTCGGGGATGTAACTATGTTTTGTCAACCAAATAAATTCGAAATTCCGATTTAAAGAATATATGCTCCATTTGTTTCATTTTAGTTGATGTTTAATGTTTTTTACAAAAATTAAAAAAATATTTTTATATAATTTATCTTGACTACATAAAAAATATTAAATAAAACTATTTCAATAAAAACAGACATTTGTAATGGAAAAATGCACTTTATAACTATACAAAAAACCTAAATTAGTTAAGCAACCAAAATCCTCTTCTCTTTTTCTTTTCTCTTTCTATCTCTCTCTATTCTCACATTAGAAATCTAATTTTAGTTTTTTTATTATTTCAAAAATTCCCCCTTTATAATTGGTCACAAATTATAAATGACATTAAATTTTATTTAGCATAGCGAGAACATCACTTATTATTATTATTATTATTATTATTATTATTATTATTATTATTATTATTATTATTACTATTATTTTGTTTTTTGATTAATTTGGAAGTATCCCGAACTTATAGAAGAACCCAAACCAATTTCCAAAAGAAGTGCAATCTAAGGAGATACCCTCTTTCCGGGAATACAAATACCCGGTGAGAAAGTATTTGCAACAAAAACTTTTTTGCAACAAGTATCACTTATTTTGCAACAAAAGAAATTCTTTAAACATCAAATAAAAAGAAAAATGAGTATAACTAATTTGATCAGGCTAATAATTGGACATTAACACTCTATGAAAACTGTTCCGCAAACAATTTTTCTAATTTCCAGGAATTAATTTTCCTTTCCCAAAAATATCAAGTTTTATATTTTATTCCATATTGGACCAGGAAAGTCCAACCATACCATTAATCTAGCATCCAAATTTATATTCATTGGACCATACCATTTTCTTGCACTATATCTTAAGAAGAAACTAGCAAGTGTTTTTCCATGTATTCAGGATATCTACTGATCAGTTTTGGATGTTTTCATGTCCTTTTGTCTTCATTTTTCTGGTCAGACAAACCATTTTCTCATGATTATTTATAACTGTAGTTCATGTGAGCTTTATGTTACTGTTAATAGCATACATTTGTTTGCATTCTGAGCATATCAATGGTAAATACAGTGTTCATTTTCGGAGTTCTCTAGAATTTGGATAATGGTATTACATATATGATATTTATATACTAGTAAACCACATAACAGTGTAAGAACATATAAGTAATTTATGGTATTTATAGATTATTTGTTTTCTAAAAACACTCTAAAAATTGATATTGTGATATTTACTATTAGTAGAAAGAATTTATTTGCCAAATAACCAATTTCTAAACGAAAAATTAGGAGGATGACATCAATGACATAATAAAGAAGTATCATTTATGCTTCAAATTATCCGGTTATACTCTCCATAATTATAAGTTACCGGTAACAAAAGAAGAAGGAGATGACATTGATATTTTAGAATGTGGACACCTTTAATAGGTAAGTGCTTACAATGGAAGCTAGGGAAGACATCTACGTCACTTATGTTTTTACCACATACGTTATTCATTGTAGGTAGTAAATATGTGGATAAAATACAACACTATCTTATTAAATGGTGTATTCCATTTATTTACATTGTAAGTCTATTCCATGCATGTTACTTATGTTTTTACTACGTAGAAGGTTTAAACGTTCTATTTCATATCACCAAAGTATTATAGGAAATCAACTCTATCTCAATGCCTAAAATCTAGCTATTAAACCTTATCCAAACTCATCCCAACCCTTAAATATTAAACTATAAACTCTCATCAGTAAATCATAAACCCAAATATAAACTATAAACCTAATTAAATGAAAAAAATAAGTAGCATTGTACATATGTATGAAATTTATGAAATATGTATGATTGTATGAAAGAATTAAATGTTGTCTCAACCACACCCCTCACCTTCGAAATATTAAATTTTAATCACTAAATTCTAAACCCAAATATAAACCCTAAATCCAAATATTAAAATCTAAAAATACATAATATTATATAATCTTAAATTATATTATATAATATTAAACTATACAATATAAATTATAGTATGATTTTTACAGGTTCAAAAATATGTAACGATAATTAGAATTTAAAAAATTACAAACTATATTTTTAAACAAAATAGAACACTCTTTATTAATAGTCAAATGTAATGGAATATGATAAATTAATATAGTAACAGAATATATCACATTATATAATATGAATAGAATAAATATTTTTTTTTACTTTCTATTCTGTATACATATAATAGAATATAACACAATTTCACAAAAACTGTTAATCTTCTTTGATCAATTTTGGGTCTTTCACAACGACAAAAGATAAGTGAATATGGTGACATAAGTGGAGATAGAACATGTAACCGTATAAGAGAGAAGAACTTTTTTGTTGATACATAAGGTGGAAGAGAAGAACATATGATCGTAGAAATTAGAGGAGAAGAAGGAGAACTGCGGCAGAGACGAATACAGTGGTAAAGTTGAAATAATCGATTGTGATTGTGGTGCCAATTGTGTAGATGGAGGTGATCTCCACTACACAAGTCTGGTCGCTCGCCTCATCCTCCAAATCTTCATCGTTGTCATCACAATCGTCATTACCACCGTCACTGTCAAGAGGTTCTCAGGAGAAGAAACTGCTCCAAAAAATAATATGTGAATAAAAGTAAGCCACGATCTAGTTAATTATATTTACTAAATAATTATTTTAATATGTATGTAGCACTAGGTTTCACCGTTTGCATCAAAGAGTATTATCGCATTATTACATAATAAACTAGGGGTATTCCCGCGCTACACGCGGATTGTTTGTCATTTGTACTATTCACGTGTAATTTGTTTGCAAATTTTTTGTTTTATTTAAAAAATATTTAAGTATCTGATATTGGGATTAATGTATGTAGCATTAGGATACCATTTTTCATGAAATTTGTAGAAACTTTTGATGGTGAACCTATGTTTGGTTTATAATTAACATAGTCTATTAATTAATGTATTGTATAGATGTACAGTTTATGATATATATATATATATATGTTTGAGTAAGAGGAAATTAGCTATTGTGAAGACACATATCAAAACTGAAGTAGACGAACTTAGAAATTTGTTTATAAAAATATCATTCATGGCATCACTTGTTAATATTGTTGCTTTTGTTTCTGGTAAAGCAGCTACATAGCAGTCGAGTTGTTAACTCGTACTCCAAGCAAGTAATATGCTTCAACAACTATCGTCTATATTATGGTTTTGCTTCTAACCAATTTTATTGGTGTAGATTTCTCCAACAATTTTCTTTAAAAAAACATTGAATATGGACATTTTTCTAAATATTTTTCTTAACTTTTTTTGTAGCATATCTGTAAGTTGAACCAGTTGATTTTTTTCATTGGGAAATTTAGAAGACTTTAAAACATACATATGTTTTTTAGTTTTCTTTTGTTGTATGTGAGTTAGTTTTAGTTAATCATGAACCCTTTATTAAAATTTTACTAAGTATTTAATCTTTTAAGAATTTAAAATGAGCCATTATGATCAATAAAACAGCACTAAGATATTTCGTAGACCCATAGAATTATATTATAATAAATAATAATGTAATACAAAATGAGTATTTCAAATTTGAGAAATCCAACCTAATAAAAATTTCTCATTTTGGATATTATTGGATTGAGTTTTTCAAGCTTGAGTTACCTAATCAATTATTTTGTTATATAATATTAAAAAAAAAATCCATGAAAACCTTCTAATGTGGTGCTCTGAGGACTCCTTCCCAAACTAGTTTAAGCACTATATATTTACATACTAGGACCGGTCCGTCCTACGGGCGGAATATACTATATTTATGATATAGATTTTCATTTTTGGTATGATTTTATTGTTTGTATTTGAGGTTTGCATTTTCAAGACATATGTATCAAAATAAAAGATTATATATGATAAGATTTTTTTTTTACAATAGTTGTTTCCATATTAAAAATTTGCTACATTGATATAGTTTTCGTGTTGTTTCCTTTAAAATAAAGTTTATCTCATATCATGTGATTTTTTTGCGGTTTGTAATATTTTGGATTAATAAAGATTGCGTTAGATATTTTTTTAAAATAAATTTTGTGTAAATAGTTTTGGGCTGTAAATATGTGGTGTTAGATAATATAATTATGCAATTTACGCAGGGTTTTAATTAAATTTTTCGACTGGTATTTGTTTTAAATTAAAAAAGTTGGTTATATTTTTTGAATCTTTATTTACGTGCACTCTTTTTATATATATGCTAAGATATTTAGAATTAAAGTCATTATGATTGACTAAATTTTATAATAATATAAATAAAGAAACGAAGAAAGATTAAAGCGTGGAATGCCTTTTTTTGTTTTTGTTCTAATGATTTTTATTTATTATCTTGTGAAATTATTTATTGTAGGCCCTATATATTAAATGTTTTCACTAACTGATTATTTTTTTATAAACAAAAAGATTAATGTCATAATTTGGTTTGATTAAAAATAATGTATTAACTAAAATGATTTAGGAGTTATTACATATTTTATTAATTAATTTAGTTTAAGTAATATGAAGATCAAATTTTAAGACCATTTACTCATACTTAATACATTATGACATAGGTGTTAATTTTTTAAGAAACTTACTGATGAAATAAAACTATATTATTATAGTGACAAATATATTATTATAGTATGGAAACATGTTGTCTACGATATCGTGGCCCGGCATGTTGGACATTTGATGTTCATTCGGATCCAGTCAACAATGCATTGGTGATGATATATATGGTAACATTGCAGTTCATTTATAGAATGACCTGTTATAATTTTCTCCATGCATACCGTGCACAGTTCACCTTCTTCCATTAGTGATGACGCTCTCTTCTCAGAATGGAGGTTTGTTGTAGCAATGTCGACGTCAATTATGTGGACTGAATGTGGATTGAACTGTGCAAGTTGTGATAGGGGTATGAAGGTTGGGTCTATTCTTACCTAACCACTCAATGACTATGATATTCCTGATATAGTTAATTTGCAGTAGTAAGCATTACTGGCCATTGGATATCTTCTGAACTCCCATTCACCATCCAGGGTGTCCATAATTAACCCTAATCGTCCATTTGGTGTTTAAGAAATATCTACTAGAGTTTTGAAATTAGAGATACGGTGACTTGGTATGTTACCGTTACGTTTGATGCATTGGAGCGGGATGATGAGTTTATGTTTAAGGTTCAGATTTATACGATAATTGTTTGATTAGTTTAGCTGTTGTGGAGTCGTTATTTGATTAAATAGTTAAATCTTACTATGATGTTAAGAAAATGAAGCAAACATGATTAGAAGGATCTGATTTTTATATGAGTTGAAATCATAGATTTCATTGACAATTTTTAAAAGAGCAAATTTAGTTGCCTTGCAGTGAACGATTTAAAAAAAAGAACAAAAGCACTTATAGGATCCGAAATTTATATGAGTAGAAAATCAGAGATTCCATTTATCAATAGATTTAGGCGCAAAACAATCAATAAAACCCAGCTGAGTTAAATTTTTTAAGAGGCATTATTAATGATGGTTTTTAATTTTTTATTTACTTTAGTTAAATTTGATTTGATTATTATTTTTTTTTAAAAATTGGTGTTTTAAAAAAGAATTATTTCAGTTTTATATTGAATCTAGTTTTATATAGGATTTCAGTTTTATAAACATGAAATTCACCAGCAATACAATGCAACTATAACTGTTTGTATTATTTTACATGCCATTGTAAAAGCTCAAAAATCTCTTTCAAAAAATAAAATCTTGTATATTGATTGTATCTGACTTGAAAATCTTATAAATTATTTTTTTTTTGAAAAAAGATATTCATGTTTTAATTCCTCAAGTACTTTCAATCGGCTAATTAAATAATCAAGTATTATATGCGCATATTTATTTCTCAACTAATCATTGACTGCACAAAATTATGATTCGAATTGTCAACCGTTACAAAACTGACGGAAACCGTTATCTTTCCGTTAACTAGATAACTTTCTGTTAACTAGATAACGATTGACTATTTAGTTCATAATTTCGCAAAGTCAAATATTAGTTCGAGAATAATTCTGCACGAGCAAGACTTGAGTATTAAAATTGCCAATTTCAAATATTTGGGGAATTAATACCCTTTTTCCCTCTGTATGTTGTCATGTTTTCTTGTCTCAATTTTCTGCATGAACAAACTATTTTTCTTGTATATTTCATTGTAGTTCTTGTGAGCTTTATGTCACTATAATATCACACTTCTGGTGTGAATTATTTGATGCTCTGAGCGTATGAATGACAAAATACAGTGTTTGTTCTGCTATTTCTCTGATATTGGGATTATGTAGTAATACGTAACACTAACTGGAGTCATATTTTTTTTTTTTGAGCAACTAACTGGAGTCATATAAATCTAATGCAATAGGTAGAAATACACCATGGAAATACCGAAATACCCTATCTGAACCGCCCGGTCCGGGGCATAGGCTAAAGAACCGGTCGCTTAGGGCATCCCAATTTTATACAACAATTTTATAAGTATACAGGGCACTATAAAAAAAATTATGAAAAATAAGGGCATAAATTTGTAGTTTAGAGTAGGGCATTACAATTTTTTTTTTAAAGTTGGACCGGCCTTAACATGATAATAGTTACACATTAGAATCAGAACCGGCCACCGGGACGACACTTACTGTAGATAAGGCCATACAACTATCATAAAAGTACGAAGCAAGATCCAAGACCCAACATCAAACCGATGGCTGCTGACAAACTAACAACGTCCATCTTCTTCACCACACCAACACTCTGTATTCTTGATAAACTTTTTTCTTCTTCTTTTTCTTGTGTACAACTTTATACTTATATATACATGTATTGTAGTCTAACTTAACATTTTTGTAACACATCAGCAACATTTGGTAAGTTTATATTCTCTCACTAAGGAACATTAGCTAGTGAAAACTCGAAAATCTGGAAATGTTTACATTTATTGTGTTTGATTGATTGTTTGTCACATCGTAAGATTCTATCTAAAACACTCCAAAATCTATGACCGTATACTACTAGTAAAATATCATTGTAGAAACGTATTTCATTATTCCAATTTTTGCATCCCATGCTTAAGTATTTATTACATCAGATAGGCGGTCAAGAGGTTGTAGCCTCTCTTTGAATAGCTAGCAGATGGAAGAGAAGCGTGGAAGTGTTATATGTATCGAACCAAGAAAGTTCGATCAGACCATTAAGTATTCAGATTTATATACATTTTGAAGAGTGAATCCTGGCTCCCAAGGCTTAGACCAATTACCAATATAATTAAGATATGTCCAAATCAAGTTTAAGTGAACCAGAGACCGCACTACTCATCAATCAGGTTTGTAATCTACAACTACTGTAAACTAAGCTAAAAAAAAAAAAAAAGTTGCATGATGATCAATCTCCACTGCTACTATCCAAGAGATCAACAAGAGTAATCTTTCCATTGCTGCATCGGTCGAGTTTGTCAAACTGTCTGGAGATGGGTGTTATATCTTTATCCGTTATTTTCTCCATCTCCTTCAGTTTGTAAATCACATACTCCGCTTTACTGCAAACACACGCACACACAAGAAATGAAGAAGAAGAGGATTACTCAGATTAGAGCTAGGTAGCAAGCAAAGCAAAGCAAAGCATTTTTCATGTCTTGAACCCATTAATGTGATAAGGCCTCCCTTTCCCAGTCATTCATACACAAAATCATAATCTACAAGACCACAATGACAAAATAAACATGTTCTGGCACAATGACAGATCTTCAAACTAAGCATAAGAACATAGTTAACGTTCCAACACTAAAAAAAGAGATTCAAGAAAAGAAGTGCTGAAGATGGAATAATTCAGGAATCTAACATCTTCAAGAATCTAATAACGGATGAACTGGGAATATTTTGGTTTTCAGTGATCACACAATTAATTCCAAAATCTAATTAAAACCTAACAGACTGTGTCAAAGCATATAAAATGGATAGGTATCAAATACCTCACACAGCCATTGTTATCAATATCAGCAGCAAAGAACTGAGAGACAGACATTGCCTCACACAGCACTTTCTTGGCCCTTTCTCTATTCCTCTTATCCACTCTTGCCTCAGCCAAATACAGAAAAGCCCGAGCCACTGCTAACGTAGACACAAGCAGCCACACCGCAGCAAAAAGCCTACCAGGCAACGTCTTAAACGCCCTGTCTCCATACCCAACAGTAGTAACCGACATAACCGAGAGATAAAACGAATCCAACCAATCAATCCCTTCAATAAAATGCATAATCCCAACACCTACAGCAATACACAAAACCACAACACCTAACGCCAAACCCACTTTCAACCTAATCCTCATCCTCCCTTTCTTTACATCGATTATATACGATCTTCTCTTTCTCTTATCAGGCTCGTCTCTCCGCTTAGCAGAGTCTAACATATAGCTCTCTTGAAGGTCAAGAACGTAAGAAACCATCCCACTAAGTAAAATATCAATAAAACCAAACCCAACAAGCACAAACATTATCGAGAACAGCTTAGTAACAACACTATTCGGTGTTATGTCTCCATAACCGATGGTACACATCGTAACAATACAAAAGTATAAGCCATCAACGACGGGATGTGTCTGATTCACAACGTAGTTATCACGGTTCAGCCAGTAGATAAGCACACCTAAGGAGAGGTACACAACGAGAAGAGCAAAGGCTTGTCTCACGATGGAGCGTGATGATTCGAGATCCTTTTGATGAGGCATTGGGTGGTGATAATCGTTGATTACTGCCATCGCTGGAGCGGTTTTGGAGCGGTGGAGCGCGTGGCCGTGAGACCATGGCTCCGGTTCTGGGAGGAGAGGGTCGGCGGTTGAGGTGTCGGAGAAGGCTTCAGCGGCGGCGGCGGTGGCGGTGGAGGAGGAAGAAGAAGAAGGAGGAGAGTGTTTCTGAGAGAGGGAGTCAAAGTACTGAGAGGAGGAGTCTCGAGGGGAGCGGGAGAAGGGTCCGAAGATTAAACGATCTTTGAACTCTTTAGGTGTCATCGGCATGGGAATCGCGACTTCGCCGTCTTCTGGTACGCGGAAGAGGATCGGAGGCGGTTCTCTCATTCTTGGGATAGTCATGTATTGGAGTAATGGGTCTACGTTGCTGTTGTTATTACCGCCGTTTCTGTCGTCTGCCATCTGTTTTGATTTGGTCGGAAAAAAAGGTGGTGGTTTGAACTAAAGAGTTGGTCGGGAGATGGGTTCCTGTTTAAGTGAATGGTTAGTGGTGGGACGAAAATAGTGGAGAAACGGAGGAAAGGAAGAGAGACTTTAACAAGGAGGGTCGAAGAAGAAGCAGATATGGCGCTTTCTTAGTTCTTTTTTTGTGTGGCTATTACATTTTTCATATCAAATGTTTTATTATGGAAATTGCCTAAAAATCATGGACTCTAAACAGATGATAAAAACTTAATCATCAAGTTATTTTATTTACTAGGTGATTTTCCGTGCTCATGCAGGAGTATGTATATTTATAAAATAAATATAGAATAATAACTGATTGATATTTATTTTAATTTTTAAATTAATTTATAGTTTGTATGTCTAATTTATATTATAATATTATATTACTTTAATTATATATATAATTTTAGATATGTTATATTTAGTCTGTTTTATTGTTTTTACGGTCGATTTAGTTATCATTTAGATATATTGAATTCAACTATTATCTTTTATATTTTAAATATATTAAATTTTTGATTAATTGTCTTATTTGCATTTATGCTAGTTGTTATCTTAGAAATATAAGTATATCTAGTAAGATTATATATAACTTAAGATTTTTTTGTGCTTAGAAGGAAAAAAAATAAAAACTAAAGTTTCTGATTCTAAATTACATACATAAGTAACTAATGAATTTTTAGAAGATTTTGAACACATACCAATATTTACAATAGTTAAAATATTTTTATAAATTCTAAATAAATTTATGCTTTAGATTGTTTGGATGGTAAACTGAAATTTATTTTAAATAATTTTAAAAATAAGGATTCTGATTTGCTTACGTATTTGACTATGGTTATATTAAGTTTCACAAACATAATAACAAAAAATTAAAAATCAAAAGATTTATTAAGAAAACAGATAACTTTAACTATTAAAATATAATACATCTACCTCGTTAAATTATATAGTGTTATGGTATTTTAAAATAATTGTAGTTATTTTCTGTTTTATGTTTGTGAAACTTAATATAACCATAATCAAAATACTTAAGTAAATCAGAATCCTTATTCTTAGAACAGATTATTTTAACTTTTAAAATATAATATATTTACCTCGTTAAATTATATAGTATTATGATATTTTAAAATAATTGTAGTTACTTGATCAAAATATGTTTATCATTAAATTTATTTTTAGTTTTATTTTTAGTATCTCTTAAAATAGTCAGTAAAAAGTGATTGTTTTTGAGAAATTATACTATATAAGTAAAATATAATTTATATTTTTACTGTAATTGTAAGATATTATAGTCAAATAAATATACTAAAAAAATAATTTCTATAATACTAATTATAAAAAAAATTCAGTTAAACATATATCAGTTTATGTTAGTTGATTATTTTATGTAATCATCTAATAAAATAGATAGATATATACAAAAAATATTTATTTTGAAAATATATTGCTTAAAATTATTTTTTAAGGAAAAAATATTTCTTTTTCTAATAGCAATAATTTTTGTGTGAATTTGTTTTATGAAATCTCATTATATACAGATATTCTTTTTTTTTTTATTTAAGAAGATATAGGTATAAAGTATTTTATTACTTCAAAGTTATATTTTATGTTATTTAAAATATATTTAAATTAATTATTACTATTTTGTGAACTTTCCTTTTTTTATTAAACCATATTATATATACTTATATTTTCGTTTTTAAATAGTTTTTTAAATTTTATAAATGTTTCGTTTTTATTTTATATTGTTATTTGGAAATTTTCAAAAAGGAAAAAATATTTAATTGTATTTTTAATTCATTAGGGGTATCATAGTAATCAACCAACGTGAGAGTTAACGTGAGCACGACACCTAAGAAAGTGACTCCTCAAATAATATTATAGAGATTATTATGTTTTTTTTAACACATTTTAATGTACTGTACTCTGTTAAATCTCTTATTTGCATTGACTAACGTAAATTAGTTGTGTGGTTTAAATTGTTTACGAGAATTATGTCTAATCTTGCAGTTAACCTAAACCAAATTAATATTTCCTAACACAGATACTTCTCCAATTCTCTCTTTCTCTTTTGTTTTGTCAAACACATTTTACCCTTAAATCGATTTCTGCTTTAAAATTCTCTTTATCATGGAAAGATATAGTAGGAATGGATATTTTTAAGAACAGCTGCAGGGAAGTCAGCTTCATTTAACTTTAAAATCAGTTGACTTTGTCTATCTTTTTTTTTTTTTTGAACAACCACTTTGTCAAAACAAAATTAGCCGTTAAAACAAAATCAGTTGACTTTGTCTATCTATGTAACGACAAAACTAACTAGACTCCGTTAATCAAGTCAATATAAGTCTGTGATTGGTTATACTATAGAACTATTTTACAACTCTAATTGTTATCTATAGCCGTTAAAACTTTCAAATAATGTTTTATACTTTTATTGTTTTTTTAAACTATATCAAAACAAAATTAGCTGCACCAGTTATTTTTAGTAGAGTTTAGTTTTATGTTGTATAATCTATTAAAGTAAACACAAGACGTCCGACCTAACATTTATTTTGAAAGTTTTTAAATTAAAAACATATTTTTATTGTACAGTTAAATTTACATTAAATAACTAATATTTATCTTTATACCACTATCTATGTTTTCGAACAATATTTTTTTTTCTTTATACTACTACCTAAATTTTCAAACAACATCATAATTAATATTGTGTCCAAACAATACAAAATATTAGCTCTCATATTTTTAATAATTTCTAATAATTTTTTTTTAAATTATTTAGATAAATTAAATAATTTTAAATAATTTGTAAAATAAAAAAGTAAATAGAACTTCATTTTACAGGTTTACATATTATATATCAGTTATCCATCAGTTCAATAGGTTGGTCTCAATGTTTAGTGACTTTTTAAATATGGATATTTATAAACATCTAAATCAAATTATCAGATCACTGAATTAACTAGTTAAACTGCGGGTTTGGGTCAAATTTAAAAATAATGATTTAAATGTAAAAATATTTTCTTTAAATTAACAAAATAATTTTTTAATTATTAGTGAAATTTTTATCATAAAATATTACCGCAAAACACATGTCAAAATCTAGTTATATTCATAAATGAAACCCGACATATTATCTACTAACTTGGTGATATATGTTTATTGAAGTAATTAAGACTGCATGATCGAAAAAGTAGTAATTAAGACTTTTGGCCATTTGTGTATAATTTAGATTTATAAGTAATTTTCCCATTTATATAATGATCATAACTATCTATTCCGGTCTGGTTACCCAGACCACCTCAAGTTTGAGTAATAGAATGGCTGTTCGATGTCAAAAAGAAGAAGATCATACCTATTATATGTGATAACAAAGTGTAACTCATCCTACGGGTGGACGAGTGAATGAAACAATAATATTAAAATATCTTAATTGTATTGAAAATTTGGAATTATAAGTTTTTACCAATTAAAATAGTATTAACTTTAATTATTTGTTTTGTTATTATTATGAGATAAATATCTCATCACTTAAAAATCTTTGAAAATGCAATTGTTACATCTTTTTATCTGTTTTACTTAGCTATATGATAGTAAGTAACTGGTTATGATAAGAAGCACTGAATGATTGACAGTGGTCGAAGGAGTAAGGATGGTTCTTAATGGCGATGAATAGATGAATCTATAATGTATTGGAGGCGAAGATTGGTAGATGCAAAGACACTAACAAAGATCGACACAGTGATTTCTCAGGCAAATTCTTCTTACACAATCTCAAGAAACTCAGTTTGATGAATTGCCATGTGTCATCATCTTATCCCTTTACTATTTAATGACGTGGCACTTTTAGAAGAGAAGAAAAATTTTCTTTATAAAATAGAGACTTACAAGATGATTAAACTACGGTTAAAGCTTTTTTTTAGTATGACGACATAATTTATCTTCAAGGTACAGCAGGGGCAAACAAAGAATCAACTTTGGCGATGAGAATATACACACTACTTAGTCACAACTCAAAAAATCCAATTGCAGTGAAAAGACAAACTAAAGACCTGTTAAAAAATGCTTAACCTAAATCCATTGCTCTTTAGTTACTTCGGTGATAAAAACGATCAGAAAAGTAGCTCAAAACCAGTATTTCATGAAACATTTCGTCAGAGATTATATGAAACTTCATTTACATACGAACCATATTAGAACCAAACAGATTATGTTTTCTACCACATCAGCAAAAAGACCTCAAATCCAGAAAAAGTGTAAGTAAAGTTTTATAGACTATTTCATGCTTAAGTACCTAACAACACTTTATATGGTTAACCCCTGAGGATCTACACAAAATTTCTCTATATATAACTTATAAATTATATGCGATAGAGGAAACAAAGATGATTATGAGTTTTATGAACTGAATACCTTAGCAATACCACTGATGAAAAGTCACACCTAGACGGTGGAAGAACCCCGTTCACATTTCAAATCAGCCCTTTCAAATCAGCGAGAATGATGGATGTTAAAATGAAAAATAAGTATCGACTGGTTTAAGAATTGAGAGGATGATTTTCATGAGTGAAGGACTGGCCCTTTTAATAGGTGGATAAACACCGACTGAGAGAGAATAAGAAGCATTGAAAGATAGATAGTGGTCAAAGGATTAAGGATGGTTCTTAATGGCGATGGATGGATGAATACATAACGTATTAAAGGAGAAGAATGTTAGACGAACAGATGCTAACGAAGATCGACACAATGATTCCTCATGCAGGTTTTTCTTGCACAACCTCAAGAAACCCTGTTTGATGAATTGCCACGTGTCATATTTTCCTTTCACTATTTTATGACGTGGCACTCCTAGAAGATAGGAAAACTCTTCTTTATATAATACTAGGGCCGGCCCGCCCTACGGGGGTTCTACTTTACATACAATCTCGGTTATTAAGTTTCGTATTGTTTGTGGGTTATACGTTATTATTTCTGACTTTCCATTTGTTAAATGTGCAAATCTATGTAATGTTAGCAATCTTCTTATAGTTGTAGTCTTCGTGATATATAATTTTGATTAATGTTTTATGGGTTATATTTTTTTGCTTGTCATGTACTGATTATTAAATTTTAAAAACCGGATTAAATTTCGTGTCAGATGATATTACTAGTTTTCTAAAATATAATATAACTTAAATGTTAGATTTTTTATTAAGATAGTATTAAATGCAATATGTATTATTATTTATATGAAAATGTAATAAGAAAAAAATGAAGACAAAGGGTTTATTCTTGTTGTTTGTTTAAAACAAAGGATTTTCATTTGTTATGAAGACATTGTAAATATGAAATTAAATGTTGGTAATGGTAGAAAAGTGACAAATATATTATTATAGTATGGAAACATGTTGTCTACGATATCGTGGCACGGCATGTTGGACATCTGATGTTCATTCAGACCCAGTCAACAATGCATTGGTGATGATATATATGGTAACATTGCAGTTTATTTATAGAATGACCTGTTACAATTTTCTCCATGCATACCGCGCACAGTTCACCTTCTTCCATTAGTGAGGGTGCTCTCTTCTAGGAATGGAGGTTTGTTGTAGCAATGTCGACGTCAATCCTGTGAACTGCATGTGGATTGAAATCTGTCAGATATAATATGAGGTGTAACTTATAGAATCTTTAGGATAATAGGTCAAAAGTATATCCTCAAATAGAAGCAGACATAGCGAACGTTAATTCTATGTATTTGAGAAGACACATAAGAAATTTAAATAAGTCTAAGCTTACATGCTTTCTTTTATAAAACAAAATAAGTGAACAGATGGGTGTTTCTCTTTATTAAAGCAATAAAAACAATGACGAAATTCACTTCCCTCTCTTAGCTATGTAGTTGACAATTTTTTCAACACTTTAGTAGTAGTAACAATGATTGCATAGATTATTTTCACCATGGAGCTTGCAACTCTTTGGAGGTTTAACCCTGTCTATACTATATCGATATTAAAAGATCAAAAATAAACACTCATATGGATGTATGTAATATATAGTGTTTTAATGACTTTTAACATCTAATTTTATCTAATTTTAATCATTTCGATTGTATATTAGATGTATATATTGCATATGCATGTATAATTGCACATACAAGAATTAAATTGCACACTTGAGTAGTTTTGGGTAAAATTATGAGGTTATTCCTGTGAATTTAGAAGTATTGGGGCAAAAGTGAAAACAACTGAAAATTCAGGTACCAACATTTTAAAATTGGAATATTCGTTGGATCTAGATATCACAATTGAAAGATTTGGGGTTAATTTGGAAGGATGTTTCTACAATACAAATTCTTTGATCGATTTGAAAATAATCAGAAATGTGAGGGACGTAATGTGCAAATACGGAGAATCCAGTCATTGGAATGAATCGAGCTTTATCTTCGCCGGATTTGGAGGTTGACGACGCCGACGGCCGTGAAGACAAAAACCACGACGGAGAGAGAGAGAGACAGAGAATGGAAACGTCGTGGACTTCAGACGCGTTATGCAGCAAATAGGCAGAGATGGAGACTGGAGGTCATGGAGGAAGAAGAGCCATGGTAAAAAAAAAACTTTCAAAAAAAAGGAAAAAAAGAATCAACTATCCTGCAAAACGATCAGAGGAGAAGACTTTATAACACCCAATCAAAACCCACAAACTCAAGCTATTGATTCCTCCATGGAAGAATAAAAAAACACAAGCGAGAAGAATTACATATCACGAAGCGAGAAGAATTACATATCACGAATACAAAATTTTCTAGCGAGGCCCAATAAAGATGTCGTCCGACGTGGACTTTATGACCTGGCATGTGAGGTGGCACTCTCTAGGAGGGAGAGAAACACTCCTTTATATAATAAGATATATAGATTTAAGATGATGATCATGTTAGCAAAAAAAACAAAAAAAAATTGATACTATTATGCCTAAGCAAAAAAATGGGAATCTTCTTAAGTAATAATCAATAAAATTAAGATTATCTCTTTTCTTTTAGATGAAGAAAAAATTAATATTCTTTTAACTATCTGGAAAAATAGCATTTACCATATCCAAATGAGTTTTGACTTCCTATATTGTTATAATAACTACTAGGATTAGACCCGCGCCTTGCGCGGGATGAGATGATTAAATTTGTTATATTTTTGAAGATAAGAAGACATTATATCTATTTTATTTGCATATTAGTTTGTTTTGGATTGGTTGTTTCGGATTTTAATATCGTCCAATTATATGTCTATATTATAAATATTGTCTTTTTGGTTAAATTGCGATTTTAATTTTATGGTGATAACACAATGACTAAATTAATTACGATTTGTTTTTGGAGAGTCCCTCACTATGGTAAGTCTCTAGGTTAAGGAAGATGAGAAATATAATATAAATAAAATAAACTCAATTCCATTATAATAAAGATGCATAATATCATTCTTCCAAAAACAAATAATGGTCTAAATATAAATAGGTATTATATAAAAACAACTTCAATCAATAATTAGATAGAATAACTTCAAAACTTCAGAAATCGATGATTGGAATCCTGCAAAGACATGAATTTCAACATATGAGGAAGAACAAAGTTTTTAGTGTATATACTACACAGCTTTATAGAACCAACTAAGTATAATGTGCTTACTGCGATTTGAAGAACTGAATCTCTGGGATGTCAGTATCAACAGAATTTCAGAAACACCTTCCATGTTTGTAACATAAGTGAGACCACCTATAAAGTAATATTAAAAATAAGTATAGAAACCAGACATTTCTGAATAGCAAAGAGTCAAAATAAATATAGATTACTTGCTCCCCATTCAATTCGCCATAACCTCAAAACACATACTACAACATCTGCAGTATTAGAATGCCAGAAATCATTTAAAATACGGGCTAGAGCACCATGGGCAACACACCTCACTTGAGTGTACCTGTTACATTTGTGTTATATATCAGTCAATATAAATTGTACAAACATGGTCGTACTAAGAATAAACAATTGTAAATATTTGAAAAGTTCAAACCCGAGATCGATTAAGGAGAACTCCAACGAATATGGAATAGTACTGTAAACGTTGGCAGGTTGATATGTCTTATTAATTATAAGATCTCCTACATGGACCAATGCTCCACATAGATCTACATACGAAAAAATTGTTTCAGATTTTAGTAACGTTAATTAACAATCTAAGAAAGGGTAAAGCATACTTAACATACCAATGCAGTACATATGATGATAAAGACCCCGATTGATACGACGGAAGTTTGCACAACATAGAAATTTAGAACCGTTCACTGGTTCTATCTTTCTAAACAAACTCGCTTCATTGAACTTGATTGTGTACTTGTGCTTTGTGGTTCTATAAAGCTGAAAAACCCTTCTTATCTCAAAATTGAGTATCTCAACCCAATCACCTTCTTTGAGCTCAATCTCGTTAGGTAGAGACAAAGCATAGCTTAAGCTCCCTTCAATTCTTACTCCCTGTTTAAAACAAATAGTGAGTTCAGAATTTGGTATAAATGTGATTTGTAAGACGTTCATTAAAATATAAGATAACTTACTTTCGAATCTCCTAAGAGCATGGCTGAATTATGATCTCTTCCAATTTTCGTACTCCATTTTCTAACGATCTTAACATGGATTGCAGAGAATTGAATCTTAGTATTCAACTCACTCAAAGAGATGAAGTTAACCATCACGCAAACAATGTAAGAGATTCTTCTATTATGTGTGTTTTTAGGTTTAGTTACGATGCTTAGCGTAAAGTACATATATATATATATATATATATATATATAGATAGATAGGTTTCTTCTGAACATTAAAAGAGATTTAGTAAGATATTTAGTCGATATATTGGTCGGATCGTAATAGGCAGTTTTTTGTATATAATTCCTAAATGCATATGATTAAAATCTCCTATATATTCTATTTTTTTATTCATAAATTTACTTTCTTAGTAGATGAATATTATCTTCCTTAAGTATAGTAATGGTTTGCTTTTCAGGAAATATTTACATCTTTTGTCCCAAATAAGGATACCCCTAAAATGGTGTATCTAGGAATAGAACACAATTCGGGAAAGATAAGTGCATTAGTTTGCTTGGGAGACAATTCTGACCATTTATTATAGCTAACCAAAATAAAAATCAAGCAATTAATCTTTAATCAAACTGACTAATATGATTTACAAATTGAGAACCAATAAACCAACTAATATAATATTTAATAAATGTGTACATTTAACATATTTTCTTCTCCTGATGAGAATGTTCGAATGCTGATTAGGTAGTTATAAGGGGTCTCATGCGTTATCATACTGGGCGGAACCTCATAGCAAAGGTAAGTCTAAACACAATTTTATTTCAATTTTCAAACATTGATATTAACACAAATTATGTGTGCTTCTTTTATATTTCGTAAATACTAAATAAGTTTTATAAGTTTATTAGAATGTTTGGTGTTTCTGGGGGATAAAAATTTAAAAATAAGCGAAACCTTGTGTCTTAATTAAAATATAATTATGATCTAAAGATATAACTCTCAAAATTTAAGAAATCATAGTAGTAAAGTAATACAAACTAAATATTAAATATCAAAGAACAAAGTAAAAGAAATGGACATAAAAATCCCGTTATTCTTTCGTCACATTCTTCAAGTATCTTCCTTTAAAATCATTCTCGGTAGAATGGAAGCCTGAAATATATACGGGATTAGTTAACATTAGCAATGATAATATAACACATATTTTTACTAAGAATCACATCTTCCCTATTATGCAAAACTTACATTGTTTTGAAATACTGTATTTCAGCGATATGAGAATCAAATAAAATATCCGAACATTCTTCAAAGTTGGTTAAATGGTTTAAGCAACCTATAAAAATCAACAATTCAGGTCAAATAAAAATGCCGTTCTTTTGATCCAATTATAGTCTAGATTAGTAAAACTTACCATCACCCCACTTAATTCGCCATAATCTCAAAACACAAACAACAACCCGTGCAGTTGATGACAGCCATATAACTTATCCGCTACAGTTCCATAGGCAACACAATTGATTTCAGCAAAACTGTATACAATAAGATATGGTAAACGTTATCAAATAGGAACTGCTGTAAAGATAAAACTATAAAAGAACATCACTTACTCAATATTCATGATGGAAAGCTTAATTCTGCTTTTATGTCCATCATTAATATTAGGGTTGTATTGTACTTTAATATCATGTTCGATTGGGCCAACATGAACCAAAGCTCCACATAGGTCTTCCTCAGAGTAGAAAAGGTATTTGAACATTATTAGACAACATCTTTAGCAAAATATTAGGAAACATGGAAGATACGAACCAAAAAAAAAGATTTTGAACTCTAATTTTGACTTACCAATACAAAATTTGGTATGCGATAGACCACGGAGGATAATTTTGTAATCAACACAGCTAAGGAATGTAGACTCAGTGATAGGGCTAATCTTTCTAACCACTGTGTTTCGAGTGAGGATGATATGGTATTTGTTCTTTGTTGGGCGTATAAGTCCAGAAGCATAAGTTAGTTTAAAATCATAGATTTCAAACCAATCACCTTCGTTTAGATTAATACCGGACGACAATTTCACATCCCAAGCCAAAGTTGCTTCCATGGTTGTACCCTATTATAATAGATGAAACGATTTGTGAGATAAGAATGAAAAAGTAAATGAGAATATATTCCTTTCTAAATACAAAACATACTACTCACTTTTTGATCTCCAATAACAAACCATGTAGTTGGACGAATTGAACCAAAGGGTCCCTTCCATGTTCTCACTATCTTTACAGCAATTGCAAGCTGATTTTTACTTGGAACCAAGGCAGACAAACATGTATATGTCGACATCCTTAAGCAAAGGTGCATTTTTTTCTTTTTTTTTTTCTAATTCTAGCCGAAAAGCTATAACAACTTAGCAGCACTAATATAGTACCAACGATACCATATATTGATATAATTTACTTGGACTGCAAAACCTTCTATACATTGATATATATATATTAATTGGGGAAATAATATAATGAATACGAATGTTCTTGTGAATATAGAAACACAATATAATATTAATTAGCGTTGGTATATATAGAATACATATATTTTTATATGAAGAGTATACACATATATAATATTTTCAATAAATGTAATCTCTAAAAATAAATAATTTTGTATTTCAAATAAACGTGATATTTACAACAGAGTCCAAGATTTATAAATTTTCTTTTGCACGCACTGAGATATATTTTCATTTTTTTTTCTATAATAACTAATTCTCAGTCGTTTTTGTACTCCAAGAAGTTAACTCATAACAAATATTATAGTTTCGGAGACCAGATAATGAAAACGCCTATAACTTTGTGACCACTACCACCCTAGCTGAGCTCTCCCACGAGATAAGGTTAGTTGAAAATCATCGAAATAAATAGGGATGATGCAGTAGATAAGCAACAGTGAAAGAATTTAGTTCCGAACTTAAAACCAACAAATAAGAAGTATATAAAAAGTGGACATATGCTCGTACAAACTGTTTGAACTGAATAAGCAAAATTTGGCACTATGAGAGACTGGGTAACAGATTTTTTTCTTCAGCAATTGGTGGGGGTATATATGTTCTGCCATGTCTTGAAAAAGATATAATTTTATTGTTAAGGTAGACGTTTTCTGAATACTCCAACTAAAAGGAAGTAATTTATCACATATACTAACGGTGTTATATAGCTTTACATATATATATATATATGCTTATACACTTACAATTATTAGCTGATCATAGCTTCTTTCGACAAACAACTTCTCAAAGCACAACATAAGCTCCACTGAAAAAACAACAAAGCAAAAATCATTCAGATTATTAGGCGACTAACACGTTTTATAAAGCCGGGTACTATGATTTCTCCAAATATTAATCCTACCGTCTACTTTCTTATGTTTACTCATCTTCAAATAGGTTCTGAAAAATTTCCTTGTAAACCACATTCATCATCGAAGTCTCTGGTTTCCCTTCCTTGTTAGTTATAAGTATCTTCAATCCACTCCTTGATTTAACTCGAGAAACAGCTACGTACAATTGTCCATGCGAAAAACAGGTCTAGGTAGATACAAACCCACCTTTGCTAGAGTTTGACCTTGACTTTTATTTATCGTCATGGCAAAAGCAAATTTCAATGGATATTGCCTACGCCTCATCTTGAAAGGAAGCTTAGAATCTGTTGGTGTGATTACCATACGATGTAAGAACACCCTTTCTCCAACGTGCGTTCCTGTGATAACCTTGGCTTCAACTATGTGATTAGAAAGTTGCATTATCTGCAACCTCGTCCCGTTGCACAAACCTTCAGTGGTGTCAAGATTTCTTATCAACATCACTGGTGTACTGACCCTCAGCCTTATACAATGATTAGGTAACCCCGATGATTTGATACTGTTTAGAAATTCAGGCGTGAAGACTGATTCATCTTTTGCTCTCGTATCAGCTGGGTCTACACTATCTGAGCTGAAGTAAACTTTTTCTTCACCTACAAAAAATTATTCAAATAAATATGAAGGCAATATAATTAGATGGATTGATTTGAGGTATAACTGTTTACAAATAATAATGCAATTAATACCTGTTAAGTGATCGAGCATGTAGTTGTTAATCATGTCAACATCTTCATTAGTTGGACATAATATAGCTCTTTCCTGGAAAAAAATTGGATCCTTAGAATCTTTGAAGGTGTCACCATAAACTTCAGAAACAATCGATTGAATAGGATCATTGCACTGAGATATTAATAAATCCTTTGGTATCTCAATCATTTTTTCTCCACTATTTGGCTCATTAATTTTACCATCTCCTAAATCAAGGATCCATTTTGAGAATTCTCTAATCTCCTCGACTTCACGACTATTTGGCTCTGAAAGTAGCCTTATATTTTTCGTTAGCTCCAAAACTTTGCAATATTTCTACAAATAAGATGAGTTAAGAGCAGCCATTACTACATCAGCTCGGTTGCCCCTTGGAATAACAGGCAAGATTTGTCTGAAATCACCACCAAACACAACTACTTTCCCACCAAATGGTCTGTCGTCAATAGTCTTCATAATATCGCATAGACTGCGATCTAGAGCTTCGAAACAATGCCTACTCATCATTGGTGCCTCGTCCCAAATGATAAGAGAAGCTCTGGATATTAATTCAGCTTGATCACTCCCAGGTTGTATCTTGCAAGTAGAGAATTCGTCAGGATTGACGAGAATGCTAAACTGGGAATGAGCTGTCCTTCCACCAGGAAGCAATAAAGCTGCAATGCCGCTGGATGCAACATTAAGTACCACTTCACCTCTTGACCGGATAACAGCAGACAGAATATTCCACAAAAAGGTTTTCCCTGTCCCACCAAATCCATAGACAAAAAAAACTCCACCGAATGAATTATCGACATAACCTATTATCTGATCATACACAGCCCGCTGCTCATCTGTCAACTGTCAAAACCATTCTGCGTGTCTTTCCCGCAACTCTTCCCGCGGATAACTCGACTCATCTTGTAAGAGCTGATTCCCTGATATTGATTGATCGTTATCAATAGGCTGTGGCATTGACTTCCATTTATCCAAACGACTATTCTTACGCCTTAAGATCTTTTCGATCTCTAATAACGTACAATTAAGCAATTGTTCTTCATTCAAAATCAAATCTACACAGTTTAAACAAAATTAGTCAAATACCAAATACTTTAACATAACCACTGCAGTGAAAATTTGGTGAAATGATACTTACTTGGATTTCATCGCTTTCGTCGTTCAATATACAAAATATCTCCTGATAGTATGTCTTTGGTTGCTTCCCAAACTTTACTCGGCGAAGATAAACTTTCTGCTAACAACATCTGAACAAAGAAATTGCAGACATAACTACCTGTTTCCCAAAAGCTACATTCTTTTAATCCTTCAATGTACTCGTTGTCATCGTCTAACAAACCCAGCTCATAACAGGCTACTTCAAAACTCGGTTGAATGACTCCATTTACTGTCTTGATATCATCATAACACCGTGGTCCTTTAATCTTGTTAATCAAAACCCTCAAAAAATACAATTCTCCACTACTTGGAGAAACATGCTGCAGTCTCCCAATTGCAAATCCTTTTTTCCGTTTTTTTCACACTTGGTTCTTTGAATCATATAATTTCGTGGGCATTTCGGCATACGTCAATAGTCGAGCTTCTGGATTTTATTCACAACAAGAAAACCAAGCTAAGAACATAGTTTTTGATACACTCATGCGAGCCATAACACTTTCCACCGTATCACCTTCTTTGTAAATAACTGGCTGCTCTCTTCGAGATGAAATGTCAGTTTCTCAACTGGTGTCGTACGAAAATGAGTTGGAAATGCTAAAATCCTCCAGATTGACTCACAAGCAGATATGTATCTATATAAGAAGAGGATGTCAAATTAATGTGACGTATCCACAATTTATAAGAACACATTACGGTACAATAACTAAAACAATTAGATAGTCAAAGTAATACCTGGCATCAAAATATTTTTTAATTTCGTCAACTTGTGGTTCTTCGCCTGCTCCTGTTGTGTTCACTCCCCCCATTCTCGACATTCACTGCTGGATTGGCAAAATTCTCGTTTGTTTCTGATGTATTGGACTCCTTATTATTTCTCTGAACTTTTGTTGCTGTAATGCAGTCTTGCCCTTTGTGGATATACTTAAATAAGTATTTAATAGATCGGGCTTGATCACACCACTCAACATTAATATGGGCATTATAACCAAGAAGAAGCGTCTTGTTATAAAAATTAATGTGACGTATCCACAATTTATAAGAACACATTACGGTACAATAACTAAAACAATTAGATAGTCAAAGTAATACCTGGCATCAAAATATTTTTTTAATTTCGTCAACTTGTGGTTCTTCGCCTGCTCCTGTTGTGTTCACTCCCCCATTCTCGACATTCACTGCTGGATTGGCAATATTCTCGTTGGTTTCTGATGTATTGGACTCCTTATTATTTCTTTGAACTATTGTTGATGTAATTCAGTCTTGCCCTTTGTGGATATACTTAAATAAGTATTTAATAGATCGGGCTTGATTACACCACTCAACATTAATATGGGCATTATAACCAAGAAGAAGCCTCTTGTTATACGGAACAACAAACCTGTTATCCATCTGTATTCCTTTTTTCTCAACCGTACAACCTCCTTCTCTTCTACGATATATGGGATAGCCTTGTGAATCAACTGTAGTTTTGTCAACTATCTTCCGAGGAAAAAAATTCGTACACCGCCCATCTTGCATACAAGGCTTAGCCTTATTGACAACACCACATGGACCATGAATCATTGTGTCCCTTACAACCTCGTACAGTCTAGGTTCCACAGTTTTATCAGGAATTTCAGCTGATATTATCCGATCAATATCATCTGAGTTTGGAAACTTGGCAGACCGATCCATGAATAGCAAAATATGTGCATGTGGAAGACCTCTTTTTTGAAACTCTATAGTATAGACAGCTACAAATATATAAATACAATATTAGTGTTATGTAATTTATTGTTATTGTTAAAAAATTCTTACTAGAAACTGTCTTCCCCAGAATATGTTTCTTCGTCAGATCATCCATCAAACAATCAAGCTTTACTTTGAATAGCCTGCAACACAAATCAGGTCTATCCTCGGATCTCAGATTGTATTTCTGAAAATATCTTGTTGGCTCTGGCCACGTTTGATTACATGTAAAGGTAATAAAAAGATCAGGAAAACCAAAATATTTGCATATCGACATACAATCCAAATACATCTGATGCATATATCTTGGACCTCCAGTGAAAGATGATGGTATGATTACTCGAGTTCCCTCTATAGGGAGCGAAGAGTAACCATCATGTGAAGCAGCAACAAACTTACTGAAATTCAACGTCCTTAGACTTGACTGATTCTTTCGGATATAGCGCACACGATGACTTTCAATCATTGTATAAGCATAACCCAGAAACTGCTGAAGTAATCGCCTTGACAGATGAAGAACTTGGGATCCAACTTTACGAATTTTGTATTCGATAAGCAAAAAAATCTCTTATGCTGATATTTTGTTTCTTTCTTTTGTTGATTCCAGTAAAACCATTCTTGATACCTAAACGAAAACCGTCCTCTCCATAAGGAAAAATAAGTGGATATTGAAGTGGTAGGTAGCAAGGATGCAACTCATTGATCCTTTTTAGCTTTCCTGTATTTTTTCCAAAATAATATTTCTTTTATCCATATCTATAGTAAAATCTCCAACTACCAATGCGGCAACCTCAGATGAAGTTGGAAGGTTGTAAACTCGCCCATCCTTTTGACGATTGTGGATTAAAACCAGTGACAATTCTTCACATTCATCTTCATCGTTGAATCAGTCCATTGAATTCCGGAATGTCTGGACATGTACATTGCACTCCCTTAGCATTTCCATAATAGACTGTACCAAATCGTCTCTTATATTGCTTCTCTCTGAATTTCCACTGTACATATAAAAACAAAACCGTGGGATTTACAAAACATCATCATGAGTTCAATGAATAAGGAATTACGGTTACATTATAATATATACCTTAATGCAGCAATCCTGTTTTGAACCTCATTCTCAGTATCATGTATATATAACTGTAAGAATTTTGCAGCTTCCTTAGGCTTTGGTTTCACACTCCCAATCAAATGATAATTCTCCCCATGTAGTTTAATAATCTTGGGACCTTGTCCTTGGTTAACTGAATCATCAATCTTTCCTCCAAGTGAAGTAAAGGAGAACATCATGTTTAACGGTCGAATATTTTCACGGAAATGCTTACTGATAAGATCATCGTTTGTCAGAAGACTTTGCAGTAATGCCGGAGGTTCCTTCAGAATTGGAAGTTTGATCTTTCCTTGCAAACAACACATAGTGAAAGTTGGTCTTTTTGCTTTCCTGTTTTTACTAATCCGCTCTTTATACCAAAATAGTTCTCCACATTTAGGGCATTCATTATCTACATCTCCGTCGTCTTTGTAGCCTGTCAAAAGAAAGAGTGAGAATGTTATAACTGTACTATCTTTAAAAAAAAAGTTGTTCGGAAAAATGAAATATACCTTCTTCTGCAGGAAGAAGTGTTGAATTATACGTTCCCTCTGAAAATCTCTGCTTTAAAAATTCAAAGTTGTTTCCAAGATATCTAGCTATTCCTTTATTGCATGCCTTACATTGCTCTGTGGCTGTAGGGAATTCAGATTCATCATCCGTGTCACTATCATAATGGTTTTGATATAGATTTTCAGCGTTGCATGTATCTTCCTCCCAGAAACCGTCACAGCTCTCTGTAAAAAAGCATAATGAAAATAATTTAATAATCACTGCCATACCAATGCAACTTAGTAAATTCGATGCAGTGATAAACTTACATGGAAATCATTAGACAATTAGAAGTACTATAACATTGCACTAACCTTCTGAATCTGACTCAATCGATGATATGACCGAACTGCTGGTACAATTAACTTGACTATTAAAAGCAGCCGGACATCGATTCGTAGATAGCATCTTATTTGGTTGACCGTCCAAATAAGTACTCTGTGTAATCAGTGATTGAAGCAAGCTAGTGAATGATGTTGAACCAGGTTGACTGTTGGTTTGATTTACCGGCGGACAACCATATAATGGTTGGAGTACTTGTTCCCCTCTCGAATGTTGTTCCAAAGAACCAATCTTTGACATACACCTATCATGCTTGTCATATTTCCTCTTTTTTAGCTGACTTCCCGGCAATTCCTCGCTTCTAATAGTCATATCTAGCACATGCATAATAGTAATGAACAGTTTGTCGATGGTTGTAGTTAAGAGACAACATAACATTGTAATATTTTAAACAGTAATAATTAGCTTTCTTACTCTTCTTCTGATTTGATGATAAATCAACCATATTACTTAACCCATCAGTTGAATTACTTGGTTCAGTACATTTCCTCTTGCAAACAATATTGGCCCAGTGTGTTCTAGCAACTCTTTGCTGAGTTTCTTGACAGTTAGAGATCTCAGCACCAATAGAGTCAACCCCTAGCCTTGGGCCTGTTACAATAAACATAAAATATTAGACTTTTAGCAAAACACATATAGAGTCCATTAATTGAGAAAGAAAGAAACAGTCTCATGGTAATACCTCCTATATTAACCATTGACGGGCTATAAGAAACTACATTGAAAGGTCCATTTGATTCCAAAAGATTAGTAGAATCACTTGAACTCATACGTTGTGATACCATTGAGTGAAGCAAATTTGTGAATGATGTTGGGTTCGGTACATAGCAGGCATATTTTTGTGTTGGACTGACGTAGGATTCTGCTTGTTCTCTGCTCTGAAATACTCCTCTGCATCTTGCTGGTTCGATTGATCCCCTTTTCTCGCACAATGTGCTAATCCTTTGATTTCTAGCATCCTTGACACCAGTATCCCTTATATTTGTTCGGTCGCCCAATATCGTAGTATTGGAGAGAAACTGTTGACTGTCATTAGATGCTAATCCCACAGATACGTGTGCTAGCAATTGCTCCATGAATGAACCTCGAAAAATAAGAAAAATCATGCATTAAACCAAATTAATCTTATTCTAATAACAGAGTTGTATCTATTTTTTTTTGTAAATCAAATAATAATATAGGTATAACCATCGTATGGGAGTATATTATACATATCAGATTGAATTTTTTTTTAATTTGAGTCATCTTAACATACCTCGTTTAACAGGAATATCGTCCGGCATGGATTGCCCCAAAAATATCTTCCCATCATCTTCATAGTACAAAATTATCGACTGAACATTTTAATGAATTTAAAACCTAAACTTGTATTATGGGTCAAGACTTAAAGTTTCATGCATATACCTTGTTTTAAACGTTTAGATGGACGATTATCTTGTATGTTTTCCTTTCCAGCCTTATGTTTCTCTCGATTCATCACTGTGTTATCGCACTTTAAATCTTGTGAAACCGTGTGTGCTATGAAACATACAATACTGATATACAAATTGCTTTGATATGTTACCATACTGTACAAATTTAACTTTCTATAACTCAATAATGCTAGATTTCCATTTAAGTTAATTTATAATGAATATTATTAAATAAATTATAGGCTGATCATTATTATCTCGTAATGACTCCCTCCGTTAATTATAAAATATTGGGCAACCATATAACAACTACAAAGACCTTCAGTAAAGGTAAGTTACATGAATTAAACCTCACTTCTTAGAATACGGGTCTTATATCTAAGTTAAGAACACAATTGATTCTGGTTAGATCATCATTGACCCGAGCCTTAGATAAAACTATTAAAAAATCTAGCTGAAAACCTTCTCACATCCCATGCAAAAAAAAATTAAGTTGAAGATTACTATTGAAAAACATATAAATAAAGAATCAGTGAAATATAATTATATATGCATTTTTATGGCATGACAACATTGAAATTTGATATGATATTTTCTCGTCCAAGAATAACATAGGTCAAATTGGCACCAACGATTTTTTATTAAATATGGTTATCGTTAATTACATTAAATAGGGTTATTGTTAATTATAATAAATCTGGTTATTGTTTAATTATAGAAGACAATTCCTTGTCATAAAAGTTCATTATCGAACTAACTGTGGTTAGTTAGGACATAGACCTCAATGTTAAGATGAACTACCAATTACTTGTAATACAAGTTATCAATGAAATATGTTATACCTAGAATCAAGTAGCGGGAGTAGAATTTTTAAAATTCATAATTAGAAAGAGGCTTTATATTAATTAAGCAAGCATAACAACAGCGTAGGTTCAAAAATTCTAAAATTGAAACATTAAAATAAAATAAAAACAAAACCGGAAAACATACTTATAAAAAACAAAATTTTAAAGAAAGCCTCTTTCATTGGAATCAGCTGCTTTTATCTCCAGCCACTTAATTCATTCTCTTCCTTCTTAATCTTCGGTCTATATGCATCTTTTGTATCACTATTCTCGTCAAAGTCTTGCAACAAATCTCTAATCGGGATTCCAGACTGTTTAGTTGGTGTGAGTTTATAGTAGATTTTATTGATTTGGAGGAACTACCAATTTCCTTCATAGAACCCTGATACAATTACGTTCATTTAAGTACCATAGAAAAACGATTACAAATTAAGGTACCATTAAAGAAAAAAAACATTACCTCGATTACTCTTGAAAGTTTTTAAAACGGTGAGCTGTGCTGACTTCCCTGAAATAATTGAATACCATTAGAGTTACTAAATAATCATTTTATTAAAAAAATACAAATGACATTTCGGTTGTAAAAAAAAAAAGTTAACATACCGTAGGATAATAGCTGACATCAAACTCATTGATCATGTCTTTGTTTGTAATTATGTTGACGACCTTGTATGTCTCGTGCTTGTATAGATAATTATCCTTCTCGATAAGGATCTTAAACAAATACGTCTTACCAACCAAATTTGTCAAAACCTTAGGTAAAGAAGCAGGAACTTCAATCTAAAAATAGTAAGGATAAAAACAACTGCATTAAAAAGGCCACACTGCCAGATTGAACATAGATTGTTCATACTAAAGTAACGCATCATACCTCAGTTGTGACCTTCCCAGTTAACTCAATGCAGGGTTGGTGGAGTAACTGGAATGCAATATGATCAGCCAAATGTAATTTTGTGTTACTTGTATTATCAAGTACAACCAAATGCAAATTGTACCTATATTGTAAAAAATAGGTTTATCATTTAAAGATTCAACTGTCCCATATATTTATATTTATATAAAATAAAAGATGTAACTTATTATACGCAAGATTGCTACCTTGGTAATAGATTGGGATGGACAATCTTGCATCTAGCACAATAGTACTTGTATCCACCATCGAGAATAGCAATGACTGCATCATCATATTCATTTGGCATGGTCAATACTTTAGTTGCGCAGACTTTACAACTCAAATAGTACCAACCCATGTCCTCATCAATCGAAGCTATTGTACACATAACAATACATCTCTCAACCTACACAAATTCATTGTGAAATTAATATGATAATAAAGATATAAGATTAACAATATATCTGCCTCGGTTCAGAGAACAAACATTTCTGGTCTCCAGAACCTCCGAGATCGTTTTCCTTGGAGTATGTATAAAAAAATATTCCTTCTCCAAAATCATTGAATCCATGCAAATAGGTTTGGCACTGACAATATCCAAAGGCAAACCATGTTTTGGCAACCTGTTCAATATTAGAAACCAGTGATCAACATTAAAAATGACATAAAAACAAAACAAATAAAACTTAAAAGCATTCTAAGTTCAAACGTACAATGCTTGAAACACTTCAACTTCATGCATTGAGGGATTAATAGCTAGAGCGGACACCTTATATGCATTTGATATACTTCGATCGTCTGTATATCCATATTAACAATAACAACAAAGTGAGAAAAATATTAATGTGTAGAACTAATCATAGTTTTAAACATAACACATCTGAGTAACTTTGAAGACTCTGATCTTCACAAATCTCAATACACAAATAAAAGATTGCTCACTACGAAGTTGAATTGCATCGAAAAGATCCAATGCCTTTTGTCCCCATAAAACACACGAAAGCCTAATATCTCTACACGACAAAAAATAACGATCGAAACACTATTGGTTTACCATTTGCCTCACAAACCCAATAAAATAAAATATATAAACTGTTGGTCATGCATAAGTTACTCTTCATTCCGTAGGTCACAAGAAATCTTTTCTGTGTCTTTTCCATTGATGGCGATAATTTCCAGAGGACTAACCTTAAAAACCTCACCGATAACATCTACATAATAACAAAATATAATGTATAAAAGGACGATATATAAGTGAGTAACTAATCCAATTTAATTGACAACTTTTGTGAGAGAAAAAGATAACTCACCAATCAGAAAGTCGGTATTTAGACTTCCATCCAAAATTCCACGATAATGCACTGGCTGGAATCCAGTCACTCGTAGAGGTAGATCTTCACAAACTTGAAGACGGGTCAAAGGTAGAAACCCTATCTTGTAAGCATGTTTGGTTGTTCGATATGATCGACAGGCGTGGGCAACTACAAAATTAATCAATATTTTTGAGCACCCTTCGTATAGCCTCTCATCGAAATGTGACACCAAATCATTAGATACAGTAGCATGTATCTTATCACCCTGAAAAATGTAAAAAAAAATGCAAACATCTTTTATATATTAAAAGAGGAAAATAAATACCTATATATTAGAATAAGAATGATAATCAAACGTTATCACATAGCTTACACTTGAATCGACTAAAACCATCTCAATGCTCTCTCCACCTCGACCAGAGTATTGTTTCTATAGCCGAATTATCTTCACCTTGATTCTCCACATAGTTTTGAAAGGTTTCAAAGCAGAGATTTGATCAAAATTTTCCATCGTTTTCGATGAAACAACTTTTTGCGCGTTTAGCTAGTGTTTATGATAGAAGAAAAATATTAACGTCATATTATATACTACGACGGTACATTAGGTCCAAAAAGTAGGTCAAGTAAGATAATGGAAATGTTCATCTTTGAACTTAATACTTACCATCTATTAAATGTCAAATGCTTTAAAATGGACAAACTCGACATCTTCAATAATGACATTAGGAGAAATTTCAAGAAATTTGTAATAAATATTGTGTTCCCATAATTCTATTGTCTGATAAATCATTAGTATATATCAACCCGCCAGTACTACGAAAGAAATCTAGGTCAGATACGATTGAGTGTTTAGGAAAGGCATATAAAGTTGAAATATCAATAATACATTTTTCTTTCTATCTTTGGTCACCAATAGTTTGGTATAAGGCATATAAGTAATTCACTAATATTTTGTTCTATGAAGACAATATTAAACATTAAACATATTAATACAGATTGCAAGATTTATTACACTTTATTGCGACCAATATTTTACATGCGAGAATTATTTAAATAAGCAAAGTTACAAAAGAAGCAAAGTAACTTCAGCATCCGACAAAGTAGAACTGCTTGGACAATGAACAAAGTAGCAAATAAGCAAACTGAGACACTTAATAAAACGAAATAAACATGAAACAAAGACAACTATTTTACATGCGTGCATAGTTAACTTGTGTCACAACTCTCCTTGCTTTACTCGTTACTTATAGCAAACTGAACAAATTGGTGAAGCCTTTTGTAGTAGTAACAATGCTTGCATACTTTAGCCATGTTCTCGAGATTGCAATATGTCTGTGGCTGAAAGTTGACCATATTTGTATAGTAATCTCGCTCCATAATATTTGGGATTGTACTTAGTGTCTTCTTGACTCTTTCCCAGCAATGATCCGAGGTTGATAGTTTTTTATTCCATTGGAGTTTATCCAAATACTTTTGACCTTTAAAATAGTAACCTAAGGCAAGCATTAACAAACCGTACGGATACGTACCGTCTCTATAGTTTAGCCGGGACGAACTGCGTAGATTATCGAGTCCTGCAAGTTTATTTTTGTGGACGAAGTACTGAAGTAAGCCCTCAATATAGTATGCCTCCAGGTTGTCATTCTCCAAGCACATTTCCTTCAACTTAGCGTGCTTAGTGAGAATTTCTAAAGGTTCCGCAACAAAATATGAAAGGCTGATATTTCTGAAGTAGGTGATCTGAACATGCGTTGTTTGAGTCTTCAGAGGATTCAGCGGTCTCATGCGTATTGTAATTCTTCACCAAAGTTTCTGATCCCATCTTCCCCGAAGTGTATTTGTTTCCACTTCTAAAATGGTATATGTTTTTGGTGGTTGGTTAGTTTCAAACGATGATAAAATTTACTATGAAAGAAATGTTCTAAACTATGAAAATCTGGTCAAGTTAAGTAATTTGTTTGAAGCTTGATGATGTGATATCACATGATGTTGGATGACACATGGAAAATCTATTTTTGCATGGTTCATATAGTATTGTCATCTCAGTTGCAAAAGTTACTCGTTGCTTATGTAGCATGTTTCTTGATATCACAAACCGAGACAGACCTATTTGATATAGGCAAGTCATGCAATAGAGCCTATTGACATCTGGTATAGTGATGTAGTCTACTTGGTTTTATTATTGTTTGCATTAATGCAAATTAACAATAGTAAGAAGGCATGTCGTATTTTATTAAGAAGCGAACTAAAGATTGTCGTTATATTTCCAATGTTATTTACCTTAATTGCTATCATATTTTGTCAATAGAAAAAAATAAGAAGAGTTTGTCGTTATAGGCAACAACAATCAAAGAGTTTTTCCTTAGCTGATTTTTTAAGAATTTATAGCTGATTTACTTTGCTTGTTTTGCAAGCCTTTTGCTTTGAAACACATTTAACGTTTTATTTATTAACAATTAGTATAAACTACCTTCCCTAACTTATAAACAAAAATAGCCGGTCAATGCATAAAATTTGTTTTTAGACATATTATGAGGTGTTAACAAACCTTTTTTCATAACCCATTAATTTTTAAAACAATTCTTCCAAAAATTGGATAATACTTAATCCAAACATTCATATTATATAATATAAGTAATTGTTTAAAAAATATAATAAAAATCAAAAAAATAAAACAAAATCAAACCTTAGAAATTATAATAATGATAAGAGAAATTTAATAGCCGAAATAGAAAAATAAGATGAATAGTAATCTTGTTCTCTAGAAGTTTTGTTTCCTCGTTCTTCCTTTTTGATCCCAAACAAATTTAGGAACGGCACAACAATATGAAGACTTAAGCTTCATATCATTTGTAGTAAACTTGTTATTCTCTATCCAAACCATAATATAAGGGGTTTTCCATTAAATATTTATATAGGCTTTTGTGAAAAAATTACGTAGACTCTGAATACTTAAATATCCTAAATCAATATCTGATAAATTTTTGGATAAATCTGATAAATTTTCTAAATCAATATCTTTTTTATTCGTAAATATATACAACGCATCATTCTTGTATCAGAATCAATATCTTTGAGTATTGTGATTCCCATTCTTCTGATGAATCTGATGTTCCTTTCACGAGCCACCTTGTGAATGGCATCTGCCTTTTCCCTCTCTTGGAGGTTCATTAAGATCAAAGTCTTGAGAAAGTGAAAAGCTGAGAAATAATTGTCAAGTTGAACTCGAGTGAAAGCGAGAAGGAAGAGAACTCCAGCATTTAAAAATTCATGGTGATGAAAAACGTATCTTCTACAGTAAAAGGAAGAGAAGTCATGGTAAAGTAAAAAGAAAACACACAAACCAAGCCTACAGAAGTCTACAAACAGATCAGGCATGGATCAAGTTCCAAGCGGTTCAGTCACTCTTGCACGCGAAATTAACATAAAGAAATGTTCTTAGAAAAGACAACTCATGAGGCATTGCTCCAAATAAATTTATTTCCGCCTATAAATGTGCATGCTTGATAGGCAGTTCTACAATATATATCTTCCTCACTTCCCCTAACTCAAATAGAACTTCTTCTCCCAAAAGACTAATTCCATTTTATGATGGCATCCCAAAACTCAATCAACAATTACGACCATGCTCACTTCAACTACGATTCCGACGTTGACGACTACTCTAATCCTGACCCCTCTAGCTATTTCAGAGACTTGAGTCTCAGATATTTTGCCGCCGCACCGCTAAGTATGGTCACTGAGCCTTATAGGCTGAAGGAGTTATGTTTGACGAATGGCAATCCTGAAGCCCATTATATTGAGGGTGTGCTTCGATTCTTCTACCACAAGGAAGAAAACACAGGACTGTATCATCTACGTAAATCCGCCCTTCTGAACAATAAAAATGGTATGTATCTTTACGGAATATTAATGCTTGCCACTGGTAATTATCGAAAGGGAAAATAATATTTAGATAAACTACATTGGTGGGAAAGAATTTCAACTTCAGAGCATTGCTGGGCAAGAATCCAAAACTCACTCAGAAATATCGATTTTCCTATGAATAATTGGTACCATAAGAATATGGTAAACCTTAGACCACGGAGGAGTTGCAATGGACATGGTATTGGAGAAGTTTGCGCGTACTGTTACTACTACAAAAGGCTTTATCTGTTTATCGAATTCCTGAGGAGAGAAGATTAAAATGTCCTCAGTACCGTATGTTTAATGTTGGTGTTTGTTGAGCAATGTTGAATAAATAGTCCATGAAAACCATGTTGAATTTCTAATTTCTGTTGTATTCTACTTTGATGAGTATGTATCTCTTCACTGGTTTGTACTTCAAATAAGAAGCCTTCATGTTCATATTGTATATTGCCTCTCGAAATTTTCACATATTGAATCTTCATGTTCATATTGTACACATATGGACGGTGTATATCTGAAGGCTTCTCTTTTCAATCAACATGGATGATGCTCCTAAGATGGAAATATAAAAGATGAGATTGGAAACACATTGATGATGCTCCATATATACGATTGAGGATTATATCATATTGTTGTGTTTCATATATGTGTTTAGAGAAGTGGACAATATGTATTTTCCAAATCATTGATATATACGTCTAGAGAAGTGGAGCTAACATTGTCAAAAATATATAGAAAAAACAATTTGGACAATATATGTTTCATTAATATATATGTAAATCATAATGTTGTGTCTTAGATTGAGAATAGTGAGACAAAATAAAAAAAATACAGGCTTTCTATTAAAATATAAGTAACAAAGATGTTCAACAAATAGATATCACAGAATTAAAAAAAAAAACCAAAAAAACAATTGCATAATTGAAAAAACCCAAAACAAATCGAAAGCCTCTGAAAAATGACTGGCAATTAGTCTTTCCTTCAGCCACTTCTATCTGACTTTTCAATCTTGATCCGAGCTGGCTTTGGAAACCTTGTCACCGAATTCTCCTCAACGTATTCATCAACATTATACACCGATGTTCCTGGGCGTTTAGCAGGAGTCAACTTAATGGCGTCACCTTCTTGGGAAGACTCTCCAGACAACATTAGGGAACTCTGCAATACATTTAAAATTTGAAACTATACAAAACAATCAGAAAACTTAATTTCTATATGTAACATGTATATGAACCTATAGAGTATTTATCACTTTACCTCCGGTGCATCTGAAATAACAGAGTTTTCAATAGCCAAAGTACCCAAAGCTCGCTACAAAATAAAGCAAAACCGTTCTTATCTATTGTACAAAGAGTAATAAAATTAACCAACTCGTAAATAAATTATATTACAACACCTTTGGTTGATTCGACTCTTCGATTCGTTTATCAAATCGGTGTTAGTGGCGATCTTCAAGACTTTGTAAGTTCCATTCTTGTAGAGAAAATTTTCTTTCTCAATGCCAATCTCGAAAAGATATGTCTTACCAACCAAATCTTTCAATGCCAAAGGAATATCATCCGGGTCTTGCATCTGTAAATACAACATGCGAACGAATTAAATACATAATATAAGTTATAGTAGTCAATACAATATAACCCTCCATACCTCAGCAACATTACTACCGGTCAGCTCACTGCAAGGACGATGAAGTAACTGGTTTGCAATATTATCGAATAGTAGAAATTTCGTGTTCCCGGTATTGTCTAGCACCACCAGATGCAACTTGTATCTAAAATATTGATAATTTTTTCTTTTTTTACAATTGCATAACTTCCTCAGAATGTTAAATGATTTAACATTGTAAATAATAAATACCTTGGCATCAGCTTTGGGCTCTTCATCTTGCATTTGACGCAATAGTAATGGAATCCCATTTCATCATCATCTTCCTCTTCATCGATGGTATAATTAGGCACATTCAAAACTTTCTTCGAACAGACTTTGCAACTCAAGTAATACCAGCCCATATCAGATTCAATTGCAGTTATTGTGCACAACAATACACTGCTCAGCCTATATTAATGAAAATGACATTACGGCCAAGTATACTCTTACACATTCTATGCGTGAATTAATAAAATTATATTAAACCAGATTTCAAAAATAGCTACGAACCTGATTGGATTCAAGCAACTGAGATATGGTCTTCCTAGGAGTGTTGACCAGAAAGTCATTTTTATCCCCAACCCCATTAGTCAAAGCAAGTGGCTTAGCTTGAACAATTGCCAATGCAAGTTCATCCTTCGGCAATCTGTAGAAGTCAAAACAACAAAATTATAGAAGTTTCACACATTGAGAATGAAAGCTAATTAAAAATAAATCCGAACTATAAAAAGTGAGTAAACTTACAATGACGCAAAGGCATCCGCTTCAGCCATAAGTGAATTCAGTTCAACGTCTGAAACGTTATACGCATTAGACACACTACGCTCATCTGCAATTGAAAAATGGAATGGTAAGGGATCAGCGAAGACGATTAAAAATGTAAGATTCAATACTGAAACAAATGAATAATAGGAATGAGCTTAAATACCTTTCCAAACTTTAATTTTTTCAAACCTCACTACACAAATGATTAAATTCTCACCACGTTCTTCAATGCCATCACTTATATCAGTTGCAAAGGTACCCCACAACACCAGAGGCAGACGTCCATCCCTAAAATAATATACAAACATGTATATCTTAGATCATTGTCATCACGTCTGCTATCATGAAGAATCATACAATATAAAGAGAGCCATACTTTTCATTACGAAGCTCCACTGTCAGTTTGTGAGTTTCTTTACCATTAGCTGATACAAATTCAATAGGAGTCACCTCAACAATCTGACCTATGACATCTGAGACAAAATATATGAGTTATATCATTTGACTATACATTTGTATATTAAATGAAAGCACCAGAATTATGTAACTTACCAACCAAATAGTCCGTACTGAGTGTACCATCAAGAATGTCCCTGTAGTTAACTGGTTCAAAACCAGTTAGAGCATTGGGCAAATCATCACAATTCCTCACGCGTGTTGTCGACAGAAAACCAATTCTGTATGGATGTATGGTTGTTCGGTACGATCCACAAGAAGGGTTTAGTGAAAAGTTGATGAGAATCTTTGAACTTCCTTGTGAAAGGAATGAATCGAACTGATTAACCAGATCTTTTTTCACAGTAGCATTAATTTTAACACCCTACAAAAAGCAACAAATATAGTCAAAAATTAGATAGGTTCATTAAACATACTAAATATTACTAATGTGAATAGTAAAGGATGCTTACGTTCTCATCGATTAGAACCATCTCAATTGTTTCTCCACCGGCTGCAGAATACTGCTTCCACAAACGAATGATCTTCACCCTAATCTTCCACATAGACTTGAACGGTTTCAAATCTGACACAGCAGTAAACACAGTCATTAGAGAATGGTGAGTGAAGAATAACTGGGTTTTCGTTTAGGTTATGAGTCATAATGATGAGAACAAACGTTTATTATATAGGGGATAATAAACCTAATGGAATTGGACCACAAGATAATTAAATGTAAATATCTTCGCCTTGGTCAGTAATTTACTTTGACCACAAGAATGTCAATATTTCCATAAACCAAACTTTTTAAATAAATGAAAATATCCTATCATCATTAATAAACCTTGCCAAACACTCATATACTGCGAAACGGCCAAGAAAACATTAACCGTTTCAATTCAAAGAAGAGTAGTCGAAACCAACGGTTCTATCCGAGTAGTCGGTTCAATATCAGAGTAGTCGAAACCAAATGGTTTAACCAAATAAAAAAAAAGAAAGGAGTTCCCGGTTTAAACAAACTACATCAAATACATATTCGGAAGTTCATGCTTTGTACAAGAAAATTGCATTATATATATTTCCAGTCAAGATAAGTCAAATAGATTTCTTTGTGAAGACGAAGATCGTTAGTGACCATGCTTTCTCGTAAATATGAATATCGTTAGGGACCATGTACAATCATGGACGTGAATATGAAAATAAGTGTTAGTATATAACTTCAATCTTACAGACAACTCTCTTTGACACTCCTAGGAAAGAAAATAGGACATTTGAGAAGCTTGGGATAAATGGAAGACTATCAAACTTTCTAGTTTATTTTACGGCTGTCTTCAACATGCAGAGTATCAGTATAACCCGAAAGAGAAGGTGGGATTAGACCATGCAATCAATCTTTCGGGGCTGATAAGTTTAAGAACATAAGCGGGTCAGGGAAAAGATGGGAATGATAGTTTCTTCAACTGGTACTTCTTCAGCTCTTACATCAAAAGCCTTCTTCTCAGATATGTCAAACTTGGAAAGAAATAGCATGACGGATGTTAACTACACTCTACATAAGAAAGTAACTCGATAAGTTGTCTTGTGAATTCTTTCTAATTAAAGTATTTCGTGTTTTTTTAATATGTAGTGTTTTTGCAACTCTCTGAAAAGTTGATAGAAACGCAGTTTTTTGGTGTTGCGTTATCCCCTATATATTAAATAGGTAATGCCTCAGAATCTGTTAGAAAATTATGAGCTATTAAATGGAAAAGAAGAAAAAGTAATACTCCAATTAAAGATCATGAAGAAAACATTATTCCGGTTGATAAACGTTTTTTCATACGTATAACTTTTGGAACATATATCTGTTTTTTTTTGTCATCCACACGACATGGACACATGTAAGATGAAAGTATATTACTGTGAACACCATTAAGAGTATTGAGACAATCCCAAATCTCCTTTTAGTCTTGAGATGGGTTGCCAAAAGGCTCATTTCGAGAAGCAAATTCTCGATTTGTATAACAAAATCTCCAATCTCAAGAGCCACAAACCTTTCACATATATATGTCGACAATTTGTTCAATAGCTCATGTCCACGTCCTTGCCTATGGATAAAAATATCGACGTTGAAAACTTGTGCCCAAAAGTCCAAAACATCAGAACCAATATCACCAACCTACGTAGTGAAGATATAGAGTTTTAAGAGCAACACTACTATACGGCCTTGGGATCTCTCGAAGACAACACACTTCACCACTTAGATCTACCCTCACTACACTAACTACCTCAAACTTAGCAAGGTTGAGTTCAATCTCTTCACGCTACACACGAGCCATGTCCAAACCAATATCGCGTTCATAGGCTCCGGTACGTTGCCCTTCACATCCATCAAGAGCCTTAAACCTTTCACATATATATGTCGACAATTTGTTCAATAGCTCATGTCCACGTCCTTGCCTATGGATACAAATATAGACGTTAAAAACTTTTGCCCAAAAGTCCAAAACATCATAACCAATCTCACCAACCTACGTAGTGAAGATATAGAGTATTCAGAGCACCACTACTATACGGCCTTGGGATCTCTCGAAGACAACACACGTCACCATTTAGATCTACCCTCACTACACTAACTACCTCAAACTTAGCAAGGTTGAGTTCAATCTTTTTACGCTACACACGAGCCAAGCTCAAACCAAGATCGCGTTCATGGGCTCCGGTACGTTGCCCTTCACATCCATCATCTTAGATACGTACCACCTCTCAAATAACGACGTTCCAGAACTTTGACATGACCCTTAAGCTAATTCACTTGCCTCCAAACTTGTCTGACGCGATATTGAACTTTCTAGTTTTAAATTATCTCGTGTGTTTTATAATTTAAGTAAATAAGGTAATAAATTGTGAGAACGTCTATCTAAGCGACATATGGCAAAGGTGGTGTGAAAGCATTTAATGCAAAATGCTTCTCTTTTAATATATAAGGGACTAGAAATTGACCCGGATGTCTGTGCGGTTGTTAAAATTTCATATATTTTTTAATAATTAGTGTTATGTATTTTTTATGTATAATCATGTTTACTTGAATATTTTTAAGTTCATATACATCAGAATCAAATCCGAATTAAACCGGATAATATGGTTACTTTTGGTTATTTAATTATTTTAGGTTATTTTTAGTTTGGATTCATAATATGCACAATTATTATGGATATATTTGGTAGAAATATCCTCGCTTGTTTCAGTTACATTATTTTGGATATTTTAAGATTTCTATACATTAAAACCGAATCCATCCAGATTTGAGAGGATTAGTCTCGAAAGAGATCCAAAAATTTATGATATCCGAATGGAGCAATATTTCAAAACTCTAAAAAACTGATATTCGAAAGAAACAACTTGTACATGAACGAATATAAATTCTGTAAACACCTAAAAGAACTCTTTGTTAACCATTTAAACTCTTTTCACAAATGAAACAATTTCATTCAAACATGTTAAATTATTATGATTAATATGTAAATAAATGATATCAAAATATTATAGTAAATATATTAATGAAATATGAAAAAAATGAGAAAAATAAATGTAACAGATATAATAAAACACTTTAAAATAATCAAGTTATGTTTTGTACTTTTAAAATAAATGATGTCGAATTATTTAGAAAAGACAATAAAATAAATAATTAGAATTAATTAAAATGAAAGAAAAATTTGTAAGAAATCACTTAAAAACAGATAAATATTGTTTTGTAATTCAGTTTTTATAGAATACTAGATTTTGACCCGCACTTTAAAAGCGCGGGTATATTTTTACCATTTTGATAAAATTTATTTAAATTAATTGTTCAAACAAAAAAATTTTAAAATTATTTTATTAATATTTAAAAAAGTTCTATTATAATGTTTGATTTTCACGTAATGTTTCCATATCCGACCCAGATCCATAGTTGAATCGGTACATCCGGCAATTTTTATATAATCCAGTTAAGATTTAATTAAAAATTTACTAATTAAAAATTTAAGCCAACCCGATATATATCTTAAAACCCGCTATTAATCTGTATTATGATATCCGTTAAATAACCCCATAAAAACTGATAATATATTTTTAAAAATTTGTTAAATAATTCATATTTTTAATATTAAAGAAAATTGATTTTTTGTAACTTCTTTAATAAAAACTTTCTTGTCATTTGAAAAAATGAAACAGTGGCAATAGGGAAAAAAACAATTTATTTATATAACAATATTAGTTTCTTTTCGTTATTATTAACCTATGATAAGTTTATATTTTTACTCATTTTATATATAAAATTTAGTTTTTAAAACAAATTGAATTGACATATCATTATTATGGTTAAAATGAAACAGTAAATAATAATTTATGATTTTTGATCGCTAAATAATATGATGCACGGAAATATGATATTAAAATTAAATAGAAAATCATGATTTTCATAAAAGAAAAATTATTATTAATCACAAAAATAGGAAATATTATCAGTTACCATAAATATAGGAGATATTAAATTGTTTAATTAATTAAGATTCTAAAAATAAATAGTGGTATTATCTTATAAATGTGATAAAAATCTAGGGGTAGAATCCAAAATTTTAACAATAGGATTCTGCTTTAATAGTATAGATATGACAATGTAACATATACGTCTCTTTGTTTGTTGTATATATATGTATAACCTTCAAACTAGGCGAGAAAGAAAATGGAGAGGTCTACGTCTGGGAGATCCTTTGTCCCCTTTCATTTGTATTCTATGCACGGAAGCGCTCGTTAGCCTTCTTAATCACACAGAGAATCAGGGAAAGATAACAGGGATGCGCATTACCCGTGTGTGTCCGTCGGTATCCCACCTGCTCTTTGCTGATGATAGCCTTTTCTTTTGTAAGGCGGAGCCCCGTGAATGCAAAGAAGTAATGAAAGTGGTTAGGAAATATGGACAAGCCTCTGGACAGTGCATTAATTTTGACAAGTCTTCTCTACTCTTTGGTAAGAGAATCGGTCAAGAGATTAGGCAGGAGATCAAAGATACGCTTGGTATTCAAAATGACGCAGGAATGGGCACCTACTTAGGGATACCAGGGGATATCAGTGGTTCGAAATGTAAGCTGTTTGCCTTCTTAAAAGACAAATTTCGGAATAGAGTGAATGGATGTACGGGAAGGTGGTTGTATAAGGGTGGAAAGAAAGTAATGATCAAGTCGATCCTGCTAGCTCTTCCAACCTATGTTATGTCTTGTTTTTTGCTTCCACTGGAGATATGTGATGCCTTGGCTAGTGCCATTGCACAGTTTTGGTGGAGCTCTAACCCACCAAAGAGAGGCTTACACTGGACAACATGAGACAAGTTATGCCTATCTAAAGAGGAAGGTGGAATTGGTTTCAGGATGATCCACGAGTTTAACCTAGCGCTACTAGCAAAGCAGATGTGGAGATTGGCCCAAAATCTGGATTCATTGGTGGCTCGAGTTATGAGAGGGCGGTACTATCGGCTAAGTTCGCCTTTGCGAAAGCTTAGCGTCAGCAACCCATCGTATGTGTGGACAAGCATCTCAGCTGCACGCGAATTATTGCTGTTGGGGGCTAGACAGAAAATTCATTCAGGCTATGAAGTAAAGGTATGGGAGGGCCCTTGGATTCCTACAATCCCAGCGAGATCAGCGAATGCATCTGCTCCGGTTCTGCATCCGAATATGCGAGTGAGTGATCTGATTAATCAAGAAACAAAGGTTTGGGATCTGGAACGGTTGGCAAACTATGTTGACGCGGCGGATATACCTCTCATTAGGAGTATGGCTATTAGTTCAACCCACCGTAGAGACACTCTCTGCTGGAGCTACACAAGGAATGGACAGTACACAGTCAAGTCCGGATACTGGGTAGCTCGGAATATACTAATGAAAGAAGATGAGGATTTGGTAGATGAACCCAGTATTAAAAGGCTCCAAGCACATGTATGGAAGGTTAAAGCACCCCCGAAGATGTGTCATCTTATGTGGCAAATCATATCGGGGCAGATGAATGTTACGAGTGCGTTGAATCACAGACACATAAGATGCGATAGTTTCTGCCGGCGATGCGGTGAACAGGAAGAAATAATTGCACATGCAATCTTTCAATGTCCACCGGCTCTACAGGTATGGGCCTTAGCATCTATACCTACCAGCACTACTACATTCCCCTTGGAGAGCACATATGCGAATATGGACTATCTATTCTGGAGGAAGAATGTCATTTGTGGGCCAGAGTTAGACAGGGATCCTTATCCTTGGATAATTTGGTACCTTTGGAAGGCTAGGAATGACAAGTTGTTCAGAGGAATAGATAGAGATCCTCTGGAACTGGCTCGATATGCTGAGAGTGAGTGTCTTGCCTGGTTTCAAGCTAATGAGCAGAATGAGGTGGATACACAAGCGAACAGTGATTCTGGACGCCAGGCCTTAAGCTTACGCGATATTTGCATGATTGACGGTTCTTGGACCTCTATTGATCAGTTCTCCGGTTGTGGTTGGGATTGGAAGGATAACATGGGAAATAGTCAGCTGATGGGGATGCGTAATGTGAGTAGAGTGGAGTCGGCTTTGCATTATGAGCTGGAAGCACTGCGGTGGGCAATGGAGAATATGCTTCAACATTCGTCATGTCAGAGCTCTGGGACGGACTGCAAGGAATTGATAGCAATGCTCACGGACCCCTACAAATGGCCAAGTTTTTCGACGGAACTGGAGAGGATCTTGACGCTGAGGATTTGTTTTCCAGATTTCAAGATTTCTTATGTTCCCAGATCTCTAAATGTTGTGTCCGATCACTTAGCTAAGACTGCCCGATCTTTTTATCGTGAGTTTTTATATGTTGGTTGTTCTATTACGGTCTGGATTCCCAGACCACCTCAAGCTTGAGTAATAGATCAGCCTTTAGTTGTAAAAAAAAAAAAAAAATGGAGAGGTCAAATTGTAAATTTTAAAATTATTTAAAGGCTCATCGACCGAATGAAAATAAGTGAGCCAACTCTATTTGACAAGATGGCTGATGATGTCTCACATGATTAGATGATGTCTTTACGCTAGCTAAACTTATTTTTCATTCGGTTGTGGAGCTAAGAAACGTTGAAATGGCAAAGATGTGTCGCCTATTAAAAAATCTCACATGATGTGTTTCCCGGATTAGATAAGTACAACTATATATTAGGATTAGCTATCTAATTAAATGTGTGTAGATTAGTGCCAAACATAAACAACACACATGATTATCTGATGTCTTTATCAGTAGCTAAACAACATGTCATTAAGACACAACTTATCTAATTATAAAACTATTGCATCATCATTTAGTCAATTTGATATGTTTTGTTTTTATGCTAGTAATCTTGTATTTATATTTTCATGCTTTATGAATTCTATGTTTAAATCAGCCCCAGTTAACCCACAATTAACAAGGAGAGCCAAGATTTAGCTTACGCAAAAATATTTGCAATAGGACCGATCTTGTCAAGATTATCTTTAAAGTAAAGTTTGGTCTATGAGCATTTCCAATGAGAATCTAGCATTAGGATTTTCAATATATATAATATCTAACAAAAATATTTTTGATACTTACATTGCTATTATAAACATTAAATAGTTGAAATGTTTCAACTGACTCATTGCTCATCATATTATAAATATTGGTATGGACAAGTAAATGTCAAATAATTGTACTTTCAAAATTAATTCCAAATGTAACGGGCTTCACTAATATGAACAAGAGAAACCATTTAAAAAAGAAATAAATCATATTAAAAAACAGAATGCATCAAAATATTACGAATATGTTTTTGTCGGTGAGTTAATCACTTTTGTCCAGACCATATATATTAAAATCATATATTGTAATACATTTAATTATATGATGTACTAATTTTGTTTAATAAACTTTGTTATGTTAATATATATGATTTTTGACATTGTATTTTAATATAATCAACAAAATTTTGGTAAAAACAAACAAAATCAGTGAAAACATAACATGATAAAATTTTAGCATATTTTATAATTTTTCATATACTTTTTTATATAAGAAGGTTTACGACAATAACATTTGTTATTGTCTAGAGTACAAAAAAAACTATTTTTCTTATTAATTTGCAATGATCAAAACAAATTTGTTGATTGGTAAGAAGTTTTCTAGTAATACATACACATCTCACATTGAATACATATACTGACATATTATTTTCACATATCTTCATACAATTAGAGTCATTCTTGCACAACTCCTTTTGTGCCAATATTTGAGCATCCGTGAGAATTAAGATGTTTTTAATAATGATAGTATATAATATTGAGGATAAATATGATAGTGAAGAATGTAACAAAACATGAGATTAAATTTTTTTACATGTTGAAAATACTAGAAGACCGACAAACACCAAAGTTACTTTCTCCATTTTTAATGTGTTTGTATTTTTTTTTTTTATGATTTTGAATTGTTTTGTGACTAAAGTGGAGGATTTGAAAGATATGTATAATGATAAATTTTTTTTGAGTCAGATTTTTTCTTTTCAGTGTTTTACTATTGCATGTTGGTATTACTTATTAGTGATATTATACCTTTTATGTCTTTCTCACAAACTTATAATTTGTTTAGGATGTATACAAATAGAATTATATCCAAAATAGTATATTACCTTTATGATTTTATACCTAAATCTTTTGTATTTTGAATAGAATAAATTATACCTAATTTAAAATATCTAATTAGGTTCGAATTAATTTTGTTTCGAGAGATTTTCTTTTAAGAAAATTTAGGAAGAGTTTGAGCCTTGGAACCTAATCAATCTCTACGATTATAACTACTTTCCGTTAATACCTATTACATGGTGTAATTAATTTCCCACTTAATTATAAACTATGAGCGCAATAACACCAACACCATCTATTTTTATCCCATATTTAACGGTTTGGATTTCACATATTTCACGGATTTACTTAGAACAATTTTACTAGTTAGGGTTTATTTTCTTCGTTTTAAGTTTTAACCATGTTTGCATTAACTTTTAATGCATCACATTATTATTTTGCATATTCTTTTTGTATTGAATACATTTGTTCTCGGTGCATGAAGTTATGTTTCCATTGATGAATTCTCAAGGCTTATTCTCAATGGTGAATTTTAAGAGGCGTCTTGAACCTATCCCACGACTCACAGGGACATCGTGGGACTCCCTATTCTTTCCAACGTCGTTGAATGATTTTCCACGAGTCAAATCAAATCTTAGGTTTTCATAAGTAGATCGTCCGTACAAACACATGCATGAGAAGTTAGTAGGAAAGAGAGCCGGATGCACTAGTCATGTGGCGAATGGTTGATCTAGAAATACTTTATAGTCATGACGATAGCCAACAAAATAATGTATCAAAGAACTTAAATTAAGAAACCATAGATTTGTCGGAGGACAACAATAACAAAGAAAAGAAAGAAAAAAAAAATACTAAGAGAGACGAGAAATAAAAAGCATACTAGAAATGGTAAGTCCCATGCATTTTTTTTTTTTTTTGTAAATGGCTTTCATATTAAAAACTGCAAAGAAAAATAAAAAAGGTACAAGCCCCCATAGCTTTAGTTTTGTTTGGGACAGGCCCAGTAAATTTTTGAAAATCAGAACACATATTAAAGAACTAAAAGCCCAGTAAAAGCCCAGTAACAAAATAGAACTTTGTCAAAAGACGAAGTTGTGACGTTGGACGGAGGAGACGGAGAAAATCACCGTGAGAGAGAGGGGAGGAGATCAGTCTGTTGAAAACCAAAGCTGCATCATGAGAGAGGATTGACGAGGTCTAGAGAGTCTAAAACTCTGGATTTGATTTCTGATCTGTTTGTCCAAGAAAGAGATGATAACGTCACCAGAACGGTAGATCTTTTGGTGGATCCTCAGGTTTCTTTCTCTCCAGAGTGAATAGATAGTCGATTGCCAGGCAAGTAGCAGAAGCCGTCTCAAGTTCTTATTTCCTCTGAAGTTTTGTAATTGGATCACTGTTTCGTCCCAGTCAGACCGCGCATGCACACCACAAGTCCCATGCATTTAACAAATTTTATTTAGAAAAATTAGAAAGTTGGTGACATGAACAATGGCGGCCTGGATTCCAAAGTTAAGCTACTTCACCTATTCCTTGCAGTTCTCAATTCAAGCTTGTGATTGCTCTTAGCAAGGGGTAAATCCACGTGTTTATCGTTAATGCTTACACCTCATGTTGTACACATACACTACATATCTTATTACAGTCCAAGTAATTCTTGCACACCTCCTTTCTTTCCAAAACCTGAGTACATGTGAGAACTATTATGTTAGTAATCATGATATATAATACTGATTAAAACCTAAAATTTAATATTTTTACATGTTGAAAGTAATAGCAGACGGTCGTGGTTTAAATTCGATAACAAGTTATCTAGGTCATCTCTTTATATTATACATTCTCTGATTATTTGTGTTTGTTTGTTGTTTACAGAAAGATAAAGAGACATAGAGATTAAAGTTCCCAACGACGTTAACGAGTCCAAGTACGTCTCAGGAGAAAAGAAGCGATTACAAGCCTAATTAAAACTCACCAAGCTCACACTACTCACCAATACCTCTCGCCACTCAATCCAAAGATCTAGAAACATAGTACACGAAGAAGATGATCTCAGACCCTTTTCCTCACGTGTTTCTCTCACCCTCTCAAGACTTTTTAATGACGATGGAATCTTTTCACCTTATCGGCTAGTTACTTTCCTTTCTCCTCTTATACTCACACTTATCCTGCTTTAACCTTTCCTTGCAACTTGACTGCCAGCTCACCAGTCTGTTACGAAATGCACATGGTAAGCTTCTTATATCCGTTGTTAACACACAACTTGTGTATTGATCAAAACGCAGAGTATAATACTTCTGGGCTTTAGCTACTTGACTTCAGTTCTCCACCTGGACATTGCCACAATACTACTCGGCCCAACAGACTTCAGTCACAAAGCCATATCCTCAATTGGTTAAGCACAAGACGACACATACGATAATACTAAACATGATTTATCCTTTTGTTGAACATTTTGTGATTTGACTCGTGTGTGTAAAGTGGAGGATTTGGAGACTATATAATTCTTAAGAAAAAAATTGTTTTCTTTACCATGAGCAAGTGTAACTGCAATAGTTTTTAGTTAGGTTACTTTTCTTTTCAAGACATCACAAGAGCATAGGCTGCAACATCTCCGTCATCAAACCGACTCGGAGGTTTAATGTTTCTTCGTTGCCTATCTCTTGCCAACATATGATTTTTTAGATTTCCAGGAGATTCTTCTTTCTTGTCATTTTCACTTTGAGATTCTTCCTCATGAGATGTACCAACCAGAAGGAACTCCAACTTCAACCGAAGACTCAGCTTGTTCATTCAATAGTAAAAGAAAACTGACTTTCTTCTTATCCTTATCTTGAGACATAGACAAGAGAGACTTGTCTTTAATATCTCTAAACACCACATTCTCAAAGAATGATACATTTCGACTTATGACAATCTTCTTTTCTTCATAATTCCTTATTCTATAGCTCCCTAAGGATAACCCAAGAAAATTCCTTTATTTGCTCTAGGCTTCAGTTTCCCTTGGTCCGCATGATAATATACCAGACAACCAAATCTCTTCATGTGATCGTATTTCGGTGGTCTATTTGTCCAAACCTCTTCTGGAACTCTTAACCCCAAAGGAATAGAAGGTGTCCTGTGTTTATCATATAAACTACTGTACACGATGGCACGGCCCAAAACCTTTCACTCAAACCCGTCTCACTTAGCAGACTCCTTACCTTTTCAAGAATTGTTCTGTTTTATCATTCAGCCACCCCATTTTGTTGGGGAGTATAAGGACATGTTTTATGACGCAGAATACCTTTTCTTTTACAGAAATCTTACAAACGTTTTGTTACAGTATTCCAACCCATTGTCCGTCCTTAGAGCTCTTAAAGATTTTCCACTTTGGTTTTCAACACGTGCAACTCATTCTTTGAATTTTGAGAATGCTTCATCTTTTGTCTTTAAAAAATAAATTCAAACCTTTCGAGAATAGTCATCCACGAAAGATATGTAGTACTGAGAGTTTGATAGGCTTGGCGTAACATTAGGAGAACCCCAAAAATCAGAATGCACATAGGCCAGTGGTTCTTCAGAATTATGCTTTTCCTTGCCGAATGATAACTTGTGGAACTTGCTCAATACACAGTGTTCACAATGCTTTTTATCAGTTATCAGTTTGTCTTCAAGAAAACCCTTCTTTACTAAAGACTGCATTACTTTCAAACTCATATGACCAAGTCGAGTATGCCATAAGAGGTTTCATCCAGCTGCTCCACTGCTGAATTAGATTTGTCATCTTTAGCTGGAATACCATCCAAAAATAATGATTTTATCTGATAAGTAGACTCTAGAGCCGTCTACATCTCAATAGCCTTCTTGGACTTGATGAATTTCCCTAACACCATGTCACTAAGAAGGGTGTACTGAATTAAGGATTTGAGGAGATTTGTGAGAGTTTTAATTTTTGTGGGATTTGGTGAGTTTTGTAGTTGTTTTAGTGATTTTAGTAAAAATTTTAAAACAAAAAATAAAATCTATAGTTGATTTGGTAAGATATTTTCTATAAATTTCAGAGTTGTTTACGTGATTTGAAATATTTTTTTGTTACAAACATTTTGCTTACGGATTTATAGTGTTAGCCCACTCACCTCTGCTGCAGTCTGTACTTAGCTTGCTAAGTTGTTTTGGCTTTTGTTTTGTCACCAGTTTTATACATCTCTCATACATCGTACTTGAGGTTTTTTATGCAGATCATGATTTTTTTGGCATCATCATTTATGTTTTTTTTCTTCATATACGATAATTGCAGAGTAAAATTGAGAACTTGGCTGATGCAGTATATTATTGATCAGTTTTGCTAGTGGTATGATCAGTTCTTCAGTTTTGTTTTCAGATATCATTCAACGATTAAGCTTTTTGATATGTAGTTGAGACTGCATGCCAAGCGCCAAACCAGTAGAAAAAAAAAACTGACATTCCTTTTGCCAGTTATTATTTTCTTTGGGGCCACTAAAGAATTGTCACTGCAAATAATCTACAAATAAGACAAACTAAATAAAGCTGAAGATAAGTGTAGCATAAAACTGCAGCAAGTTTCTCTGTTGTGATTTATTCTGCTAAAAGTATTTAAAAAAAAATTGCTAGATATAAATTTAGCAGTAGTGTACATAGACGAAACACAATGTAATGAAGATTAATAAGAAGTGACGTTTTCCTTTTAAGACATTTGGGTAGCAAATTTTCTCTAACATCTTCTTTTCACCTTATCTTCATCTCTCGGGACTTTAACTGCTCATCATGGACGTTTATTTGGCCCTCGGTTTAAGCCACATCTTAACTCTTGTAGGACTTGACTTTTGGTTTTCTGGGCTAACTCATCTCGATATAAAGACGGCATAAACGAGACCGATCCAGAATTTGATATATGGTTTAACGATTTGCATTCGCAACTAGGTTGTAGTCTTGGTAGATAATTTCTCTATCCATTTTCAGAAGGTTTCTTCCGATCGTCTTCTTCCACTCTCCGTCGCCATAACTCCAACCTACTGTTTCACTATTTCATGCAACAGCTGTAACTGAGTAAAAAAAAAATACACAACACTATTTTTCAGAATGTATCATTTTTATTTATTTTAAAGTATCTTCAAATAACATCTACGGAGATATTATTCTAAACGAACAAATTTTAACTAAAAATGAATCTCAAGTCTTCTAAAATCCCAGTCACAATCTTTTTTTCTAAATATTGTTTACAATTGAATAACAGTGGATTTGATATAGTTTTTAGAAATTATTAATTGAATAACAGGAAATTGCAAGTGATTTGTGGTGACTTTAGATAAATGTCATATTCAATAACACAGGATTTTGAAAAAAAAAATAGAAATCATTAGTTGAATAACAAGGTATTTTAAAATAAAATCAAAACACTTTAAAATCCACAATTCAATCACCCTCCTAAGACTCATACTCAGCAGATTCCTTACCCTTCTATCCTTATCAAGCCATTTAGAATATAGTGTCGTATTAGAGTCAGAATCCTCAGCAACAGATTTGCCCTTAGGATCCACCTCTACCTCCTCAGGTTGTAACACTGAATCTAACCTTAATTGTGCTAACATCTTATGCTTCCACAGAGTGAAATCTCCTTCTCCATGAAACTTTTCAACCTCAAACCTTGCTCGTGTAGGTTCCATGAATAACGATAACAAACTTGATCAGGGTCTGAAATCACAATGCAATAGAAAAACCACAGCAACAAAACAGAGAATATCGAAAACCTTGTAACCAATAGAATACCAGAAAACTTCGTAGAAATACCACAGATTGTTCAGATCTATTAATGGTGATTCAATACACAAATCTAAGAAGACCAACAAGAGATTCCTTTACTGTCTTAGATCTATGGTAGAAACCCGGAATCACCTCAGATCTGAAACCTCCCTAAGCTGGCCCTGGCTCTTATACCTAATGTGTTTCCTCATGAATAAACTTATACTTTTTTTGAACGTATAAAAATAAAAATCTAACCAAAGAAAGATCAGTCTTTTATGTAACATAATTTTGATACCTAAATATTTGTATATATGTGGAAAAATATAAAAATTATACCCAAGATGATGCCGTAATCACATGAAGGATGAAGCCATCAACGTTGCAATTTAAGATTTCATCTCTGTATTGTGGATTTCTTTGGCTCATTAAGAAAGACCTGATACACTATTTTAACCAGAAATATTTTGATGATTTCATGGTCTTTGCGTCAGGCACCAACAGAATTTTAAAGTGATGGATAGAAGAGACAGTCATACACTATGAGTGTAATTGGCATACATACAGTAAATGAGAATAACTAGAATGAGAGTAACTAAATTATAGTAATTTAGAGACAGAGTAATTAAAAAAGAGTAATTTAGAGAAAAAGTTATACTTCCTCTGTTTCTAAATAAGTGTCACTTTAGCCTTTTAATTTTGTTTCAAAAAAAGTGTCATTCTACAATCCCAATGTAATTTTGTACATTAAATCTATTTTTTACCCTTTTGAATAACCAATAGTATTTTACTTAAATTATTTTCATTTAATTAAACATACATTAAATAAGGATATATTAGTCTATTATACAATTTTCTTAATTTATGTATAAAGAGTCAAAATGACACTTATTTAAAAACAAAGGGAGTAAGTAAATTAGAGTAAAAATTAAATCATTAATGGTAAAAATAAAAAGCTAGCATAATTGAGATAAAAATTAAGCACTTTACCTTTAGTTAAATAGTAGTCAGACTAAATGAACAAAAAAACGGTTCACCTAACTGGTAGATGAACAAAAAAACAGTTCACCTAACTGGTAAATTTATGAGCTGAAACCAGAATAACACGTTTTTAAGTGAAAAATATTAACGTACATGTGACTTTCAATCACATCCTACATGGGAATATCCGGAAGAAGATACTCTTGATTTATTAGAAATTGTGTGGACAAAGCTAATTCTGAAATTTTCAAGATCTCATACAAAATATTAAAAATATATTAAATCATTATATAATTTTATTTATTGTAATAACTTTATATTTTAAAGAAACAAATATGTAACTGAAATAACTTCTAGAACATATCTACGTATTACATAGTTTTACTTATATCTACGTATTACATAGTTTTACTTATATATCTACGTATTACATAGTTCTACTTATATGTATTTTTAACTTTATTTTTAATTATACAAAACAAAATTTTATAATTTTTTTAAGAATCGTAGGCCTCACAAAATGTAGACCCCATTCAAATGTGTTATAATAATGTCCTCAATTCTGCCACTGTTTATTTATGAGTATGTCAAGTATAGTGCTATGAAGATGTTGGAATAGATAATGTGGTTATAACAACAATGCACCAAACAGCATGGCTGCTGCTAAAATCTTGAAAGAGAAACTGCCACACGTTTTTGGACATCATCTGCTGCTCGTACTGTTAATTTGATGCTGGAGAGCATTGCAAAATTCCTAAGTTTTAAGACCATCATTAACATGGCTAAAGGATTCACAATATTTGTTTATGCCCACTATCAGACTTGAGAAAACTCACAAACAATAAAGACATTGTAAGACCAAGGGTCACTGGATTTGCGTTATGTTTTTTTAACTTTTGCAAATCTTGATGAAAACCTTGATCCAAAACTAAAAAACACAGTAACAAAATGTTCAAATCACAGTATA